>JAQZBX010024897.1:0-29873 GCA_029593785.1 Cabassous unicinctus
CAACTCTGTTCTTTGCCTTGCCTTTTATATTCAATTCCCCACCCACCAGGGGGTGAGGCTCAACGCCCTACTGACTGACATGGCCCAGTCAACGCCCTAATCATAATTCAATCATGCCCAGATTAACAGATCAGATTACAGGCATGATCCAATTATATTTTTGGAATTCATAATTACATCAAATTCCCCAACGGTTACAAAGCCTTAGAACCTGAAAGAAAAAGACAGGAGAGAGAGGCTTGGAGGAGAGTATGGAAGAAAGAATAGCAGAAAGGATAACCAAAAGAGTAAAAAGAAAGACAAAAACAAGATGACATAAAAATAAGATGACATACGAAAACTAAAGAATAAAATGGAGGAAGTAAATAGTGCATTTACAGTAATATCATTGAATGTGAATGGATTAAACTCCCCAATCAAAAGATATAGGCTGATAGAACGGATAAAAAAACATGAGCCATCCATATGCTGCTTACAAGAAACTCATCTTAAACCCAGGGATACAAACCGGCTGAAAGTGAAAGGCTGGAAAAAGATACTCCATGCAAATAGTAACCAGAAAAGAGCAAGGGTAGCTATACTAATATCAAACAAAACAGACTTTAAATGCAAAAAAGTTATAAGAGATACAGAAGGTCATTATGTATTAATAAAAGGGACGATCCACCAGGAAGATGTAACAGTCATAAATATCTACGCACCTAACCAGGGTGCCCCAAAATATATGAGACAAATGCTGGCAAAACTGAAGGGAGAAATAGACATTTCTAAAATAATCACTGGAGACCTTAACACCCCACTCACATCATTAGATAGAACAACTAGACAGAAGATCAACAAGGAAACAGAGACCTTGAACAATATGATAAACAAGTTAGACCTAACAGACATATACAGAACACTGCCTCCAAATTCAGCGGGTTATACATTCTTCTCAAGTGCCCATGGATCTTTCTCCAGGATAGACCACATGTTAGGGCAAAATTCAGTTCTCAATAAATATAAAAAGATTGAAATTATACAAAGCACCTTCTCAGATCATAAGGGAATGAAACTAGAAATCAATGACAGACAGGAAAAAAGTAAATTCACAAATGTGTGGAGACTGAACAACACACTCCTAAATAATCAGTGGGTCAAAGAAGAAATTGCAAGTGAAATCAGTAAATATATTGAGACAAATGAAAATAAGAACACAACGAATCAAAACTTATGGGATACAGCGAAGGCAGTCTTGAGAGGGAAATTTATAGCCCTAAATGCCTATATTAAAAAAGAAGAAAGAACTAAACTCAAAGACTTAACTGAACAACTAGAGAAACTAGAAATAGAACAGCAAACCAATCCCAAAGCAAGCAGAAGGAAAGAAATAATAAAGATTAAAGCAGAAATAAATGAAAATGAGAACAGAAAAACAATAGAGAAAATCAACACAACCAAAAGCTCGTTCTTTGAGAAGATCAATAAAATTGACAAACCCCTACCTAGACTAACAAAGGAAAAAATAGAGAAGGTGCAAATAAATACAATCAGAAATGAAAGGGGGGAAGTTACAAATGACCCCACAGAAAAAAAAAGAATCATAAGAAGATATTATGAGAAACCATATGCCAACGAACTAGACAACCTAGATAAAATGGACAAATTTCCAGAAACAACGAACCAACCTACACTGACACTACAAGAAATACAAGAACTTAACAATCCAATCACATTTAAGGAGATTGACTTCGTCATCAAAAATCTCCCAGCAAAGAAAAGTCCAGGACCAGATGGCTTCACAGGTGAATTCTACCAAACATTTCGAAAAGAATTAACACCTATCCTGTTTAAACCCTTCCAAAAAATTGAAGAGGAGGGAAAATTACCCAACACATTATATGAAGCCAACATCACCCTAATACCAAAGCCAGATAAAGATTCTACAAGAAAAGAAAATTATAGACCAATCTCTCTAATGAACATAGATGCAAAAATTCTCAACAAAATACTTGCAAATGGAATCCAACAGCATATCAAAAGACTTACACATCATGACCAAGTGGGATTTATTCCTGGTATGCAAGGCTGGTTCAACATAAGAAAATCAATCAATGTAATATACCACATTAACAAATTGAAAGAAAAAAACCACATGATCATCTCAATAGATGCAGAAAAGGCATTCGACAAAATCCAGCATCCTTTTTTGATAAAAATACTTCAAAAGATAGGAATACAAGGAAAATTCCTCAATATGATAAAAGGCATATATGAAAAACCCATAGCCAACATCATACTCAATGGGGAAAGGTTGAAAGCTTTCCCTCTAAGATCAGGAACAAGACAAGGATGCCCACTGTCACCATTGTTATTCAACATTGTACTAGAAGTTCTAGCTAGGGCCATTAGACAAGACAAAAAAATTTAAGGCATCCAAATAGGAAAAGAGGACGTAAAACTCTCACTGTTTGCGGATGACATAATCCTGTACTTAGAAAATCCTGAAGTATCCACAACAAAGCTCCTTGAACTAATAAATGAGTTCAGCAAAGTGGCAGGATACAAGATCAATACGCAAAAATCAGTAATGTTTCTGTACACTAGTACTGAACAACCTGAGGAGGAAATCAGGAGGAAAATCCCATTTTCAATAGCAACAAAAAGACTCAAATACCTAGAATTAATTTAACCAAAGAAGTACAGGACCTATATGCAGAAAACTACAAAACAATGCTAAAAGAAATTTAAAAAGACCTAAACAAATGGAAAGACATTCCACGTTCATAGATTGGAAGAATAAATATTGTGACGATGTCAATCTTACCCAAACTGATTTATAGATTCAATGCAATACCAATCAAAATCTCAACAGCTTACTTTACAGAATTTGAGAAGGCAATTACCAAATTGATCTGAAACGGTAAGTGCACCTGAATAGCCAAAAGCATTCTAAAAAAGAAGAGTGACATGGGAGGAATTTCACTGCCTGACCTTGAAACATATTACAAAGCTACAGTGGTCAAAACAGCATGGTACTGGCATAAAGACTGACACATCGATCAGTGGAATAGAATTGAGAACCCAGAAATAAACCCTCACCTATACAGTCAACTGGTTTTTGACTAACCCACCAAGCCCACGCTAACAGGAAAAAAAACAGTCTCTTCAACAAATGGTGTTGGGAGAACTGGATATCTATAACCAAAAGAATGAAAGAGGACCCCTATCTCACCTCCTATACAAGAATCAACTCAAAATGGATCAAAGATCTAAATATAAAAGCCAGAACCATAAAACTACTAGAAGAAAATGCAGGGAAACATCTTCAAGACCTTGTAGTTGGTGGTGGTTTCTTGGACCTACACCCAAAGCACGTGCAAGAAAAGAAAAAATAGATAAATGGGGCCTCCTCAAAATTAAACACTTTTGCACCTCAAAGGACTTTGACAAAAGGGTGAAAAGGCAGCCAACTCAATGGGAAAAAATATTGGAAATCACATATCTGATAAGGGTTTAATATCCAGGAAATATAAAGAGATGTTACAACTCAACAATAAAAAGACAAACGACCCAATTAAAAATGGGCGAAAGACTTGAATAGACAATTCTCCAAAGAAGAAATACAAATGGCAAAAACACACATGAAGAAATGCTCAACATCACTCATGATTAGGGAAATGCAAATCAAAACTACAATGAGATATCATTTCACACCTATCAGAATGGCCATTATTAAAAAGACAGAACTACAAGTGTTGGAGAGGATGTGGAGGGATAGGAACACTTCTTCACTGTTGGTGGGAATGCGGAATAGTACAGCCACTGTGGAGGACTGTTTGGCAGTTCCTAAAGAAGTTGAATATAGACTTGCCATGTGACCCTGCAATATCACTACTGGGTATATACCCAGAAGAACTGAGAGCAATGACATGAACCGACATCTGCACACTGATGTTCATAGCAACATTATTCACCATTGCCAAAAGTTGGAAACAACCCAGGTGTCCATCAACAGATGAATGGATAAACAAATTGTGGTCTATTCACACGATGGAATATTACGCAGCTGTAAGAAGAAATGATGTCGTAAAGCATATGGCAACATGGATGAACCTGGAGGACATTATGTTGAGCGAAGCAAGCCAGACACAAAAGGCCAAATACTGTATGAATGCGTTACTATGAACCAAATATATTGTGTAACATATTGTTTGATTAAAAAAAAATTTATGTGTCCAGTACATTTAATTGAGAAATGTAGATATTTACTCATTTGTGTTTACTTTTTAGTTTTGAATTGTTTATATTTTCAATTATTAAATGTACAAAATAAAGTTAAAAAAAAAAAAAAGGCAATACCACATTCCTGCAGGGACTGCAGAGATTAGCGCCACCATCAAGGACTTGCAAGGATTCAAGGGTGGTGATTCCCACCACATTGCCATTCAACTCTCCTATGTGGCCTGTGCAGACAATTGATGGATCTTGGAGGATGACAGTGGAATACCATAAACTTAATCAGGTAGTGATTCCAATTGCAGCTGCTGTTCCAGACGTGTTATTGTTGCTTGAGCAAATCACCATATCCCCTGGAACTTGATATGCAGCTGTTGATCTGGTAAATGCTTTTTTCTCAATTTCTGTTAGTAAAGACTACCAGAAACAGTTTACTTTCAGCTGGCAAGGCCAGCAACGCTCCTTCACTGTCCTACCTCAAGGGTATATCAACTCTCCAGCTCTATGTCATAGTCTAGTCCGCAGGTACCTTATCATCTCTCCCTCCCACAAGATATCACATTGATCCATTGTATTACGATATCATGTTAATTGGAACTAGTGAGAAAGAATTAGCAACTACTGTAGACTTACTGGCAAGGCATTTGTGTGTCAGAGGATGGGAGATAAATCCAACAAAAATACAGGGCCTTCCATCTCAGTGCAATTACTAGGTGTCCAGTGGTATGGGCATGTCAAGATATCCCTTAAAAGGTGAAGGACAAGTTGCTGCACCTGACCCCTTCTACAACCAAAAAAGAGGTTCCACACCCAGTTGGTCTCTTTGGATTTTGGAGACAACATATTCTTCATTTGGATGTGCTCGGCCCATTTACTGAGTAACCTGGAAAGGTGCTAGTTTTGAGGGGGGAATGGAACAAGAGGAGGCTCTGCAACAGGTCCACACTGCTTTGCAAGCTACTCTGCCACTTGAGCCATATGATCCAGCTGATTCAATGATGCTGGAAGTGTCAGTGGCAAATAGAGATGCTGCCTGGAGCCTTTGGCAGGCCTCTATAGAAGAGTCACAGTGCAGACCCTTAGGATTTTGGAGCAAAGCCCTGCCATCCTCTGTATATAACTAGTCTCCTTTGGAGAACAACCTTTGACCTGCTACTGGACCTTAATAGAGATTGAATGCTTAACCATCGGCCACCAAGTTACCTGGTGACCTGAGTTGCCTATCATGAACTGGGTGTTGTCTGACCCACCAAGCCATAAAGTTGGATGTGCACAGCAGCACTCCATCATCAAATAGAAGTAGTATTTCCGAGATGGGGCCCAAACAGGCCCTGAAGGCACAAGTAAGTTACATGAGGAAGTAGACCAAATGTCCCTGGCCTCAACTCCCACCACATTATCTTCTCTTTCCCAGTCCACAGCTATGACCCCTTGGGGAGTTCCTTATGTTCAGTTGGAGGAAGAGATGGTTCTGCACGATATGCGGGTACCACCAAAAGTGGACAGCTGCAGCACTACAGCCCTTTTCTGGGACATCCCTGAAGGAAAAAAGTGAAGAGAAATCCTCCCACAGGGCAGAACTTCGAGCAATGTACCCGGTTGCTCATTCTGCTTGGAAGGAGAAGTGGCCGGAGATGCATTTGTATACTGATTCATGGGCTGTTTCCAGTGGTTTGGCTGGATGGTCAGAGACTTGGAAGCAACATGATTGGAAAATTGTTGACAAAGAGGTCTGGGGAAAAGACCTTTTGCTCACTTTCTGAGTGGGCCAAAAACATGAGAATATTTGTATCCCATATGAATGCTCACCACAGGGTGACTGCAGCAGAGGCAGATTTTAATAATAAAGATTTTAATAATCTGCCAAAACTAACCTTCATGGATTTACAGAATGCCATATCCACTGTCATGATATTCCACACAGCATTGCTTCTGATCAAGGAACCCACTTTGCGGAGCAGGTGTAGCTCAGTGATTGAGCACCTGCTTCACATGTTTGAGGTCCCGGGTTCAATCCCTGGTACCTCCTAAAAAAAAAAAAAAAAAAGGAATGCACTTCAAGGCAAATGTAGTGTGGGAATGGGCACATGCTCATGGAATTCACTGGTCTTACCATATTCCCCATTATCCTGAAGCATTTAGATTGATACTAAGGTAGAACAGCCTTTTTAAGACTTAATTACAGCACCAACTGGGTGGCAATACCTTGCAGGGCTGGGATAATGTTCTCCAGGAGGCTGTATATTTTCTAAATCAGCATCCACTGTATGGTGTTTTTCCACCTGGAAGTTAAGACTGCCACCTAGTCACTTTGGACTCCTCATGCTTCTGAGTCAACAGGCAAAGAAGGGAATTGCTGTCCTGGCAGGGATGGCTGATCCTATCAAGGGGAAATAGGAGTACAACTACCCAGTGGAGGTAAAGAAGAGTTTGCCTGAATATAGGAGATGCCTTAGAGCATCTCTCAGTACCACCATGCCCTGTGATTAAAGGATTAAAGTCAATGGAAAATTGTAACAACCTAATCTAGACAGGACTACTAATGGCCTAGAAACTGTAGGAATGAAGGCTTGGGTCACCTTACCAGGCAAAGAACCACGGCCAGGTGAGGTGCTTGCTGAGAGTAAAGGGAATGTGGAATGGGTAACTGAAGAAAGTAGTTATAAATATGAGCTCTGACCACGTGACCAGTTACAGAAATGAGGACTATAATGGTTATATTTCTTCCTTGTTTTGTTATGAGTATGTTTGTATATACACATAAAATAAATATCTTTGTTTTCTTCCTAAATATCCCCTTATCAAATGACATAAGTTGTATTAATGTCATGTCACAATATTTAAGTTATAGGATGTCAAGTTTATGAATGAATTATACCCAACACTTGTACCCTATTCTGGGGAAAGTTAGTGCGTTTCCAGTTGTACGCACGACAGTTGAGTATTGTTTGGCGAAAAGATGACTGATATTGTTTTTTTTAGAGATAAAGAATGGTTTATGGAGCTGTGTAATGAGATGTGCCAAGCTGACAAGGGGTGTGCTGTGATGGTTAAGTTCATGTGTCAACTTGGCCAGGTTATGGTATCAAAACTGGATACCACAACCTGTGAGGATATTTCATGGGATTTAAATAATCAAGAAGTTGAATGCAAATATTCTCGCTGTCCTGATTTTGTGATAATCAGGGTAGGCTTAAACATTCGCTATATTAGAAACCATGCATGTGTCCCCAGACCTAGTTTTTCTCCCTAGGTCTGGTTTTTAGAATGCTGGTGATAAACTAAGCCTGATTTATTATATGACCCAATGTATGGGAAAAGACTGTAACTTTGGGTATCTTTGGTCAACCTTAAGAGATATAGCAGGGGGACGGATGTGGCTCGGGTGGTTGGGTGTCCATCTCCCATATGGAGGGACCTGGGTTTGATCCCCGGGACCTCCCGGTAAAAATTAAAAAAAGAAAAATTTAGGAGGTGCGTGGGACACCAGGCCCCACGAGCGGGTGAGCCCCCCGGCCCTGTGTGCAGGGCAATGCAGCAAGATGATGACGTAACAGGATAGAGACACAAGGGAGAGCCAAGACGAGACACACCGAAAAACCAGGAACTAAGGTGGCGCAGGAGGTAAATCACCTTTCTCCCACATCGGAGATTCCAAGGATCGAATTCCAGTGAAGACCGGAGGAGAAGGATGAAAAGAGAGGGCAGGAAATGGACACGGAGAGTTGCCCAACGAGTGGACACAGAAACAGCAAAAATGGGGGGTGGGGGGAGGGGTAAAATGGATAAAAGTAAGTAAATAAATAAATAAATCCTTTAAAAAATGTATAGGGGAGGAAGGTATGGACTATAGTTAGTAGTAATACTTTGATGATACTCTTTCATGATTTGTTAACAAATGTTTCACAACAATGCAGGGTGTTTGTGGGGGGTGATGTGTGGGAACCCTGTGTGATGTTGCGTATGTTTGTTTTGTAGGATCACGATGTTTACTGAACACTTATAGTTTATGAGTCTTCATGTATGAATGATATACTTCAATAAAATGTTTAAAAAAAAAAAAAAGAGAAGTCTCATGCAATCATTTGAAGGCTTTAAAAGGAGAAGTGATAATTTCAGCAGACAGAAGGGAGAATTGCCATCTCTACTTCAGCTAGCCAGCTTCTCCTGGGGAATTCATCAAAACCCTCATCACTCCAGAGTTCTCAGCTTGCAGCCTGCCTTATGAAATTTAGACTTGCCCATCTTCACAGTCACGTGAGCCAATTCCTATTAAAAAAATCTCATAATATTTACATTGTGTGTGTGAGTGTCCTGTTGGTTCTGTTTCCCTAGAAGACCATGACTAACACACCAATTTACCAGTCCCTTTTTCTGTTTCCATTGCTGACCTCTCTTCCTCCTCTTAAGTTCAATGTTAGAATATCCCAGAGGTCCTTTTGTCCTCTTTGATATTCTCATCTAGTTTCATGATTTTAAATATCACCTTTATGATGGCAAGTTCCAAATTTATATATCTAGATGAGACTTCTCTCACAAATTCCAGACTCATATATCCCACTGCCTATTCAACATCTCTGCTTGTATGTCTAATAGACAGCTCAAACGCAACCTGTCCAACTAAACTCCTTCTTTGCCTTAGAAACCTGCTCCTCATCAGCAGACTTCCCCGTATTAGTTGATGGCAACTTTGTCCTCCTAGCTCGGAGCCACCCTAATATTCCTCTTCTTTTCTCACATCTAACGTTTCAAGAAATTTCATTAGCTCTATGTCAAAATATAGCTAAAATCTGACTACTTCTCATAATCTGCCCTGCTACCCCATGGTCTAAGCCAACACTGTCTCTTGCTAGGATTACTGCAACAGCTTCCTAACTGGTCCCCCTGCTTCTACACTGACCCCTAAAGCAAGACTTCTATCAGTCTTACCAATCAGAGTTAAGGCCTGCATAATCTGCACACTTCTTCTTCTATACAATCACTTCCATGCCCTTATTTCCTACTACTCTAACCCTCGCTCATTCCACTACAGCCAAACTGCCCTCCTCATTGGGCTGCAAACACACCAGACATATTCCCACCTCAGGGCCTTTACACTGGCTGATCCTTCTACCTAGAAATGTCTTTCCTAAGATATCTACGTGGCTCACACTCCCTTATGTCTCTGCTCTACTATCACCTTTTTGGTGAGGCCTTCCCTGCCACCGGGATTTAAAAGTATAACCTTTACCCAC
This sequence comes from Cabassous unicinctus, assembly GCA_029593785.1. Lineage (NCBI taxonomy): Eukaryota > Metazoa > Chordata > Mammalia > Cingulata > Chlamyphoridae > Cabassous > Cabassous unicinctus. The sequence continues at coordinate 9,453 of JAQZBX010024897.1, forward strand.
TCTGACACTTCCTATCCCTCTCCCCTACTTTATGTTCTTCTTGCTACTACTTTTAGTTGCTTCTTACTACTATATAACATACATATTTTACTTATTTACTTGTTTACTGTCTGTTTCCCCACTAGAGGAGGAATTTTTGTCTATTTTGTTCATTACTGGATCCCAAAACGTAGAACACTGCCTGGATCACAGTAAACTTTCAATCAATATTTGAACATGTGAAAAAAAAAAATAGCAAAAGGTTCATAATAGCAAATGTGAATAGTGAGAGCATGGAATCTATTATATAATTTTCTACAATCTTATTATATTTGAAATATTTTATAATATAAACATTGAAAAGAAATTTGGAAAATATAAACATTTATTAATCACGTATGTATGATCTTATTTTTCCAGGAGATCCTTTGTTAAATTCACTTTTGGGCTTGAAATTGAAAGTCCCTGATACCATAGTTTTAAATCATTTTTGCCTCTTAGAAAACAGATGAAAATAAATTGTGACTACCAAATATAGTTTTCAAGTAAATAAAAATATATATTTCATATTATTTGAACAAATGTCATATATAATATTTAGATGCTTCTGTGAAAATAATCCCAATTCAAAAGTTTTATCAGCTTGCTCTGTAAAGTTATTTACATTATACTTCACTATTTAATCTGTGCATTGGGTCTGCCTGGAAAAAAAAAAGAATACTATGAATAAACTTTATAAGAATCAATACTTTCTTCATAAGAAAAGTTATAAAGGGATCAGTGAAGCAGATATGTCAGGGCAAAGCCATCCCTCTTTGTCCCCTGCCCAAAGGTAGGCAATCAAAGGTCTGCATTTCTAACAAGATGCTTCCATTGTAATTTTCACCAAAACTGTTCACTGTAACCTATGCTGAAGTGCTCCTTTGGGCAAGTGTGTGCAAAAATCCATAATGCATACAGGTCTATCCCATGAAATGCTTATTCTCTATCCCATTAAATTTTTATCATTGCTTGCATTCTGTTATTACTAACTTCAAATTAAATATAATACTCACTTCATCAGCCACAAACTCCTTACTCAGACCAAAATCTGTCAGCACCACATGGCCATTAGAATCAAGGAGAATATTCTCAAGCTTAATGTCACGGTATATAATCCCCAACTGTAAAAGTAAAAAAATATGCATTTTAAAACAACAGTTTCCAAAAGATGAATTAGGACAGTCTTATCTACCTAAAAACAAAAGCAAAAACAAAATAGCATTTCCCTGCTAAGAATCCAAAGATGGCTCTTGGTTACTAGCCAAGGCAAATGTAAATTCCTCAGTTTCAAGGCTCCACTGCCCGGTTCCCTTGACTTCTCCAACCATACCCTCATTCTCGACGCAATGAGGCTCCACTCTTACTGGACCAGCTTCTTAAGGGCCTCCCAAATGACTACTGCTTCTTCCTGTCTCTATTTCTCTTAATATATTTCACTCTAACTCCAGATGATCTTCAGATACTTCTTAGCCAATTCATGCCCATCACCTCCTGATGGCTTCAGGAGGATTTCCTGAGTAACCAGGACTCACACTGGTTATAACCTTGTTTTACTATCCAACAGCACCTAAATGTATACTGTACTTAGCTATAAATGGCTGATACTTTCTAGATATTTCCTGTTTGTCTTGATATAATCAGACCCTAACTCTGTTTTTCATTTCCTATACATTTATTTATCTAGTATCTAGCCCAGTGCCACATATTAAATAGGTAATTAATAAAGGCTTGTTGAATAATAGACACCTATGCATAAAGGTAGAAGATCACAGGTTAATTAAATAATATTTATATATCCTATTTTGTTTTGTATTTAAGTTTTATGGCAAAATACTTCAGCTCTTCAGCTACATAAGATAAACAAATCTAGACAAATCATATAAAAGGTGCTTTTATATATCTATGTGAATTTCATGTTTTTAATTATGTCAGTCTGAACTAAATTTTTTAAACTTAGAAACACTAATCTCAACACCAAGTATATAAAAAACAGGTTCTTGATAATATCTTAAAATTAAATCAAAATTCACAAAGAAAAACTAGGCAGTTTTCCTCCAAAAATTCCAGTGTTTTACTAGAAAGAAAGGAAGGAAAAGGTCTAAACAATTGAACAGACAATTTATGTGGAACATTACATCCATCTAGAAGCCAGTAGTACTTTTTGTTTTTAAACAACCTCTTTGGAAAAGATCCTAGGAATAAATCCTTTACTATCTGCTCTACCTCATTACTTCCAACTAAATTCCTATTTTTGTCTCTTCCTGTGAAACCCAGTGTTAGAAGCTATATCAAGATCAATGTTGCTGGCTTTGGGTTTTACTTATCTCTATCATTTTAGCAAAAGCTGCCTGAAATCTGATTCACTATATTACTTTCACTCCATTATCAATTATATTTACATCCAGTATTTACTATGGTTTTTATTTCTGTACTTCTAATTACCTTGTTTCAATAATAATGAATGTTCACAGATTTTTCCTTAATAAACAGAGTTAACAGAATTAAACCTTTCACACAAATTAAAAACTCAATTTGCTAGCTTATTCCTCATGGCTATGGATTTTGTTTGTTTTTTTACTCTGGTATTTATGGTGGTTTCACCATTGTTTTTATATTATGAAAAATTATACCTAATAGCCCTAGGCATAAAATGCAAAGGTCTTTTTAGCCTATTCCTGGGTCCAATTTATTTCCCGCATAAAGATTTCTTAACAACTTCAAATCCCACAAAAATAATCACAGGAATTAAGCTTGTCACCATACAAAATCTATCACAACGTCTGCTGCCTACTACTGCAGTTCAGCTCCCTACATGACTCCTCTTATTTTCCTTTTCTCTCTATTGCTTTGGGGCAATCCTCCCCACCCCATCCCTGCTGCCTCTTTTCTTTCTCTCCTTGTTCTTACATATTTTTCATTAATTTTTCTTAGTGTTCCTATTCCCTTCTCACAGCCTCTCCCATCCATCAACTCCATCTTCCTGCCCCTTTAAAATTTTCATCCGTCTTTCTTTTCTATACTGCATAATCTTGCATTTTAATCTCTTTTTATCTGTGATCTAGAAGAGGACCTGGATACAACATGACAGAGAAGAACAGTGGCTTCAATATGTACCTGTATTGTTCTAATTTAGTGACTCAAGTCAGGCTGTTCTCTTTACTGTCTCACACACCTTTGGTAAAAATTACTTTATACTTTCTATTTCTGAGAATAAACATACAAGCCCAGTCAATATAATGACTGTTGGTTTCCACAATAATGTTTGCTCTTTAAGGCAAAATAAATTTTTAACTCAAAATTTCTAAGATCAAGATTCATGATATCTGCAATAATATAAAAGTTAAGCTGATTTTTTAAAATATATAGATTACAAAACAGAATCATGGATCTGTATTCCAAGGATATATAAAATTTTTAGTGACTGAGTTTGTGCTCCATGGAGGCAACTGAGCAGCAGAGAGGGGGTAGGGCAAGAGAGGGCGCCAGAGACAAAACAAATGGAAAAGAAAGTCAGAGAGGGAAAGTAGAACAAATTGGGTAGTTTAATAGATACCTCTTTAAAATAACTCATATTCCCCAATCTAATCAGAAAATAAACCCTGAAGTTATACAGGTAGAGTCTATATTGGAGTAAATCATAATTAAGGAAACACATATTTGTACTTGCAGTTTCATTTTAAAGGCTATTTTTTTTAAAGAATGAAAAGTTAGCTCTAATGATACTTTGTAGTAACTAACCATTGGGGATTTTTCACGAACTATTTCAAAACCAAAAACTCGTTCAGATTCTATTGCATTAATCTGCAGCACAGGAACTACAATAGGAAAGTAGATTTAAATAAAGGGAACTATGAAATTCAGAAAATTGTTAATATTCTATAAGGATGCTTTCACAAACTCTACCAAGACAATCACATGTAAAAACATTAGCCTTTTTAGCTCCATTATTACTTCAGTTAACAGATTTTTAAAAGAAAAGAAACACCAAAGATTAAGCATCTTACCTTGTGGAGATGTTCAAGGGCAAGCACAATCTCTCCAACATAGATCTGCACCTCGTGCTCTGTGAAACGCTCTCTTTGAGAAAGATGAGTAAAAAGTTCTCCACCATTTATATAATCTAAAAATGAAATATATTTTTTCTTTCTTTGACTTGTATTCATAAACTAAAGGGAGTATTTCCTTTTAATCACTTTGGATTAACCACAGGCACTGATTTTATTACATTATTTTTTGTCCAATTCTTAGTATATAATATACAGTTTTACACAGAATGTATTACTAGATTTGTATTATAAGTTTCATAACATAATGGTTACCCTAAACTGCACTCAAATGATTCTGCATAAAAGGTATTACATGAAACCCACAGATACTTAGACACATTCTCTCCAACACAGCATATGAGAAATTTCTGCCATCACCAACCACACAATGGATACTTACTGTGCAGAACTAAAATAGGAGCCAATACAATAATCAAAACCAAAAACAAACAAAACAAAAACAAAAAATATAGCCTTTCCTTTCTGACAGCTGCCAATTCACTATTTTTAAAATCTTTAGGCAGATTTCCAGAATTGTCTGCACAATTTCAAAACTGTATATTCAGCAGTGAGGAGCCTTCTTATGGCTCCAAAGGGCCCCAGAGTAACAGCAGCATGACTGGGGAAGGTTCAAAGCGCCTGAAACTAGAAGATTCCCATTTCCCTTTCAATTTCCCCTATTTACCCCAAGGGGAATAATGAAAAAAGAGAAAAAGACCACAGGAAGAAATAAATAAGGGATTTGGATAATAAAATTGCAAAACAACAACAACAAAATAACAACAAAAAAACTACAAACCTACAATTATATTGAGAATTGGTTTTAATAAGATATTTATTGATAACTGAATGCTCATTAATTTAAGCAACAACTATAAAGACTAACATTAGCAATTAATATCAAACAGGATAAAAAACTTTTCCAAATAAATATTGCAAAAATGTTTTCAACTACAGTTTCATCAGAAATTAACCATTGCTATATTAATATACAAACAGCATTTTGTGAGTGAGAAACACTTTACATGTAGGAAACAGTCACAAAATGTAGTTTAAAGATTTTCTTCTTAAAAATTTGAAAAGCTGTTTCCCAAGTATATTCACTCGTCAAGTTTTGCACAATGTGATAAAAGAACAAAGCAAAATCTTCATGAACTCACAAATTTTTATTTTTTCTTGTCTATTTAACTTTAAATTTCAAAAAGCAGAGGCAACAGAACGAAAGAACTCAAATAGCTGGTTGTTTTGCAACGTATTTTACAAAGCACATGCCAGCAAACAACATTTCCCTCTAAAGCTTCTGTATGTTGCCAGGAGCTTTTAATTATATCTGAACCCAAAGCTAATAATTAAAAAGGTGTAAAGGAACACAACATTCCTGCAAACTAACAATGATTTTTTTTTTCTTTCTATTTTTAAGTAGTTATTTACTTAAACCTAACACTGTGTTTATACATAAGTGATTTCCATAGTGGGTCATAATACAGAAACAGGTATCCACAGATTAACTGGCAAACTCCTACACATCCTTGAATGTCCAACTCAACTATTTTATCTTCTGTGACCACTCCAGCAGAGCTGATCACTTCCTCTTATGTTACCATCATACTTATTAAAGACTTCTACCACTGCAATTATCTTGTTGTATTGCTAATGTTTATTTGCATGCTTGTTTTCTCTGCTAAAATCTGAGCTTTGTGAAGTCAGGGTCAATGTATTCATCTCTGCATACCCAACAGTGCCACAGTAAACATTCAATAGATGCTTACTGAAGTAATTAATTAATGAGTGAATCCTACATGAATACAAATTCTTTATATTAGAATAAACATTTACTAGAGTCTGAAAAGTCACTCTGAAACTCAACACAGAAGTCTGTTGTAAAAGAAATCCAATGTACTCCTGTCTCTGAGGCAACTTGATAGATTCAAAAGAACCTGGGCTTTATAATAAATAGGCCTGACTAGACATTGGTTCCACTACTATTCTGATTTGAGCAAATTAAGTCTCTCTGAACTTCAGTGATGTAGCTATAAAATGGGAATATATACTTAAGAATTACTGTTGCTTGGAATATACAAAGTGCTTTATTTTCCACGTACTGGACAGCCTGAGAAAAAGTAACTACAACTCTAATGAGACAAACCTAAAGCAACATCTAGTAACCAACTTCCTACTTTTAGAATAGATTGCTCTGACAGCCCAGTGTGAAAATGACATACATAAAATAAGTATGTTTTATGAAAATATGTCTATACATATACTTGACAAGTTAAAGAACCAACTCTATCTAGTGGTCCAGTTTGTACCTGTGGTAAAGTAGATACAGAGGCTGCCAAAGGATTATATCTGCAGGAACTTTGATACCTGCAGTGTCATCATTAGGTAAGTGCTATAAACAAAGGCAGGGATAGGAGAAACTAGTGGGACTAACCTGTAAGATAAGCATTTTGTACTCTCAATCTTTATTTTATTATGGTTTTAACTTGCATTTTCCTGAATAATGATACTTAGCATCTTTCCATAGGCTTATTGGACATTTCTATATCTACTTTTGTGAAGTGCCTACAACATTTTTGCCCTTTTGGTTTTTTGTTTGTTTGCTTGTTTGTTTGTTTTGACATATAATACACATATCATGCAATTCATCCATTTAAAGTTTACAATTCAATGAATTTTCATATATTCACAGAGTTGTACAACAATCACCACAATCAATTTTAGAACATACTCATCATCCCAAGAAGAAATCCAAATTTATCTTATTTTTCTTTAGTTGCTCATGCTTTTGGGTGTCATATCTAAGAAATCATTACCAAATCCAAGCTAAACTGTAAGGCAGCAAGTTTACCAGAGAGTACCAGGGGAAAAGACAACTAAGAAGAGCACTCTTGGGGTCAGAACAAACCTCAACTGCAGGCCTCAAAACTATCCCCTACGGAGAGAGGGTGGGGGGTGGGTTGGAATTCACTGGTTCATGTTTTGGAGCAATTTATGCCCCTGAGGCATTGTTGAAAACAATAGAGCCCAGCCAGCAATTAGTGGGGTCTAACAGCTGGGTGTGATGCTAACAGGGGCAAACAGCTTAACAGATGAAAAAAAAGCCCTGCTAGAACCACTATGCTCGGGGCCAGGGCTATGCCCTCTGAGGAGCCACAGCACAGGCTTCACACTGCGGGGGAGACAGACCTTATGAAACTAGCCCAGCCAAGTTATTCAACAAATAATCAAACACCAAGAAGAGCAAGCCTTGTGGGGTTCTAAATTATTAACTCACCGGGCCTTTAAAAATTTGTTGAAATTTCAGTTGTTTTCTTCTGGAAAACAACTCCCCCACCTCCCCCTAACCCTAACCCTAACCCCCCTCCCCCACCCCACCCCACGCTTTAAATTTGTTCTGCTATTTTTAAAATTTATTCCATTAGAGAAGTTGTGAGCTTGCAAAACAATCATGTACAATGTGGAGTATTCCCATACATCACCCCTCCACCAACACCTTACACTGTTGTGGAACATTTGTTACAGATTATGAAAGAACATCATCAGACTATTACCAATAAGTATGGTCCATAGCATACACCTGGTATATTTTTTCCATAATCCTCTATTATTAACACTATGCATTTGTACTGTACTTTTTTTTTTTTTACTTTTTATTTCCTCTTATCAGAAAAATAAATCCCACATTTCGTGGAGGGCAACCCTGGGTTAGCACCAGATGCCTGTGAGCCCCCTACCGTGTGACTGCCCTGGTGGTTGTACATTTTTCTTACACATTTTTATGGCTGCCAGTTCTTCCTCCCTTGCTCTGCTGGACGTGAAACAGTTCATGTGCTCCATCTCTCCTCCCAGCTCACCTAATTGCCATGTGACCTCAGCTCTCTGATGGGTTCAAAAATATGATCTTTTAGATTATGCACCTTTTTCTCATTGCTAGGGGAGGCAGCAATGTTTTCTGGTGGCTTTCTACATCCAAAATAGAAGTGGAACTCCCATTTAAAAAAGTATTTTATATTTACCCACATAATTACCATTTCCACTGCTCTTCATTCTTTTTTCCAACTGGCATTATTTCCCTTAAGCCTGAATCACGTTCTATAGCATTTCTTGTAGTATATATCTGTTGCCAATAAATGCCTTCAATTTTCAGATTATTTGAAAATGTTTTCATTTCACCTTCATTTTTGAAATGTATTTTTGCTCACTGCAGAATTTTATCTTGAGTTTTTTTCTTTCAAAACTTTAAAGGTATCATCTGGAGTACACTGCTTTTTTATTACAAGTCAAGCTGCATTTGTATCCCAGGTCTCCTTGTAATGTATTTTACTCTGGTTGCTCTTCAGATTTTTCTTAACAGTTTCACTATAATGTGGAGGTGTGGGTTTCTTTGTAGTGGTCATGGAGTTTACTGAGCTTCTAAGCTCTGTGGGTTAATTTTTTGAATCAAATTTTTAAAATTTCTGACTACCATTTCTTCAAAAAAATTTTTGCCCCACTCTCTCTCCTTCTGAGATTCCAATTAAACATGTTTGAACAGTTTGATAATGTCCAACAGGCCCGAGTCTCAGCTGATATTTTTCGATTGTTTTTCTGTCTTTGCCTCAGCTTGTATGATTTCTATTGACCTGTCTTCAAGTTCACTGTCTTTTTCTTCTGCAATGTCCAATCTGCTAATAATACCATCCAATTATTTTTAAAATTTTGGATATTATGTTTTCCAATTCTAGGATTTCCATTTGGTTCTTTCTAAAGTTTCATACCTTAACCACAACACTCCATGTTTACTTATTATACCCATCTTTTTTTGTAGATACTTTAACATATTTATAAATTACAAATTATTTTAATATCTTTGCTAATTCCTCTTATGATTTTTTGCATGTCTAAAAATTTCTCATTGTATACTGCACACTGTCAATGATATATTGTAGAAATTCTAAATTCTGTTACCTTCTTCCTGAATACAGTTCTGTTCTTGTGGGAAGTTAAAACTTCTGGTAGATCACCTTGATCTCATGGAGGCCTAGTTTTAGGTTTTGTAAGGGTGGCTCTCTTTTGGTTTGTCTTTAGTTTAGGTTAATTCTGTTGGTTCTAGGATGCAGTCCTTAGTCCTGAGATGTGGCTCTTACTCGTAAGGTATAGACTTCCCATGGTATGCCTTGGAAGAAATTTAACTCCAAACTCTGTCTCCCTTGAGGCAGGGAGCTGCTGAAATCTTTATTTGGTTATTTTAGCCTTCCAGCTATTGCTTTTGTCTGAACTACTTAGATTCTCATCCCAGGCATTCACTGGGGAGAAGTCAGTCAAGGATTTTTTGGAAGCTGTACATAGATTTTTCTTTTCTTTTTTTTTTTTAGGAGGTACCAGGGATTGAACCCAGGACCTTGTACACGTGAAGCAGGCACTCAACCACTGCTCCCCTCCTCTGTACATAGATTTTTGAAGTACCTCACTTGTGGTTCCCTTCCTTCCAGGACCTTCCTTCCCCACAATTTATAGCCACTCTATTGGTACCGTACTTCAACCTCTGACTCCTCAGTGCTGTAAGACTACCATTTCTGGAATACCTTTGACTTCTTATTTTGCATATCTCTGGAGAGAAGTACTTTTCTCTGTAGAAAGGGAGAGCATTGCAGTAGTTAAGAACACCGGTCTATGGTGTCAGAAAGATCAAGTCCACAAATCCTGGTTATACCATTTACCAGTTATGTGACTTTGAGCAATTTGCTTAATCTCTCTGAATCTGAAACCATACATGTAACAGAAGAACAATATATTTTCCAGGGTTTGTTCATTTCATTCAACAGATAGTTGAACACTTATTTTATACCAGTCACTCTTCTAGGCACTGCACACATAGCACTGGAAAAAAAAAAAAGACAAAAATCTTCATCCTAATGAAGCTTACGTTCTAGTGGAAAGAAAGAAACATGAGTAAATTAGGTCTTATTAAATGTTGGAAGGTGATAATTAGTATGGAAAAAATAGAGCAAGGAAAGGAGGATACGGAGTGTCAGCATAGAAGTGGGGATTGCATTTTAATAAGGGTGGTCAGTGTAGGCCTTACTGAAGTGACTTTGAACAAAGACTTTAAGATGATGAGGGTATAAGCTAAGCAGGTATTTGGGGAAAGACAGTTTCAGGCAGAAATAACAACCAGTGTGAAGACCCTGAGGCAGGAGTGGGCCTGGCGTACCGGAGGATAAAGAAGGAGGCCAATGTAGCTGGGGCGGAGGGAAGGAGTGAAAATAAGTAGGAGTGCCACGTCACAGAAGTAACTGAGTTAGGCAGGTGGGGGCAGGTTTAGTAGGGGCTTGTGGCCTATGTGAACAATGGCCCTTGGAGCTGTGCAGCACAGAGGACCTGGCCATTGTAATGACTTCATCTTTTATTTTGAATGAAATGGGAAGCCACTGGAGGGTTCTAAGAAAATAGTGCATGATATGACTTTCATTTTAATAAGATCATTCAGTCTGGCTGCTAGCAAGAGTGGATGTGGAGAGATCACCTTCAGTGAACAAGGTGAGAGATGATGGTGGTTAAGACGGAGATGACAGTGGTAAAGAGTAAAGATGGGTTAGATTCAGTTACTCTGAGCAACTGAAGAGATGGTGTTAGTATCACCTGAGATGGGGAAGAGTGCAAGAATAGGTTGGGATGCAATGACCCAGAGGTTACTTACGGATATGAGGAATGCTTAGCACTATGTCTGACAAACAGTAAAAGCTCAATAAATGGTAGTTATCATCGTCATCATCATCTTGAATCATATAAGACTGGTAAGAGGTTCAAGAAAGCCCTAGTGGGTCCCTTTAACGGAAGGTAAGATTGATTTCTTGGGACAAGTTTTAAAACCATCCTGAAAGTGCTTCGTGTAAATCCCCTGAGATTATGGGCAATTTTTTTTAGTATATGTAGGCATATATGGGTTCATTTTTTCTGAGAAGAGAGAGTCCAGCTTTTATCAGATGCTCCAAGGTGTGTGAACCAAAAAAGTTTAAGGAACAATACCCTAAAGACAGCATCATAAATTTGAATGGAAAAGTCCCTGTTTTAGTTTTCTAAAAGCTGTTGGGAGCAATATACCAGAAATGGGTTGGCTTTTATAATGGGAATGCATTAGGTTAAAAGCTTACAGTTCTGAGGCTGTGGAAATATCTAGATCAGAGATGCTGTCTCACTGAAAGTCGGCTGCTGGCGATCCTGGACTTTTGCCATGAAGCAAGACACAGTGGTGGTCTAGGTCTCTGCATTCTCCTCCCATCTTACCTTCTCCCGAGCTCAGCTGTGGGTGATCAGGCATATGAGTTGTCTCTCCCCTCTTACAGGCCTCTTTCAGCCTCTCAGGGCCTCTTTCTATGCCTCTGTGCTCCACTGATTCTAGCTTCTGGGACCTTTCTCTCAGTTTCTTGGGGTTTTTCTGTTTCTGCTGCTTTTTTCTGTGTGTCTCTATGTGTTTCTCCTGTTTATAAAGGACTCCAGCAAGAGGATCAAGACCCACCCTGGGTCACACCTCACTGAAGTAATCCAATCAAGCAACCCCCCCCCAACTGAATCCAATACAATCAAAGAGTCCCACACCCATAAGAATGGATTAGCTTTAAGAACATGATCTTTTCTGGGATCCACAAAAATCTTCAAACAGTCACAGTCCCCATCAAATTTATTTACAAACAAACCAATTAGTGCTGACTGACAGCATGTGGAAAACACCTGGGAGCACAGTACCACAGCTTTGTCCTGAGGGGACAACAACATAAATTTTATCATCATTGGCATGCACATCCATTACTGTGCTTCCCCTGAGCAATCAGACCACTTCTTCCTATCTTTTACCCTTGCTTGGCACAAGTATCCTGGAGCTTATTTATATTGAGAATTGAATTATTGCACTGGTGGAGTCCAGAGCTTAAGAAGAGTAAAATGGAGCAGAGGGTTTTCATTTTTCAAAAACATCTCTGACTAATGAGGATATGCTGAAACTGAGTATCTTTACACCTCTCTGTTTATCAGGAGATATTAGTAACACTAATAGGGTAACGTTGGGGTTTGCCCTTGATACTAAAAAACTTTTCTCAGGTAGTGAAATAAATAAAATAAAAGTTGGAAAATACCATCAGGGATGTTATTAAATTTTAGTTGAATTACAAAATTTTTATTCTTTCAAAAGAGAGCATCAGAATCAGGAGTGGGGAAGCGGATGTGGCTCAATCGATAGGACTCCCGTTTACCATATGGGAGGCCCTGGGTTTGATTCCCGGGGCCTCCTGGTGAAGGCAAGCCAGCCCGCGCGGCGCGGTGAGCTGACGCAGCAGGACGACCCAACAAAGGGAGACAAGCAGACACAGAAAAACACACAGCAAATGGACACAGTGAGCACAAGCAGCAGGGGGGGATAAATCAATCAATAAATAAAATCTTTAAAAAAAAAAAAAAAAAGAATAAGGAGTGCAGGCAGATTCTGGGATTGAATTGCTGGTGGCATAAATATGGTGAGTGACATGAAAATCCAGATCCTTACTGACATCTGAGCTTCAATTTTTCTCAGCTTTATAATTCAAGGAAAACCCTTATAATTTTTAGACCCCTGGACTCTTTCCAGTTGGGCATAAATTGCATTTGGTCACATTAAAGAATGATTACAAAGCTCAGATTGGATAAAGCATCTCAGTGAAAACTGTCTACTATTAGGATTATTTAAGGTCTGCTCTGGGCTCTTGATCCATGCCACCTGATTTGCCTTAAATAACTTTTCTGTAAAAATTATATATCTAGATTTCTGGAAATTTCTTCTCAAGGTTCTGCTAATTCCTTCCACAACAAATTGCAAGCTGGCGTTGTGTGTGTGTGTGTGTTTTTAAAGTCTGTGATGACTATTTTTATTCTCTTTAAGGAAAAACTGTCCAAAATAATATGAGATTGTTCAGTTTTTATTGCTATTCCCTCAACTTTTTGTCTTTGTGTACATACAACAGAAATAGACTAAAAAGCAGTGTTGGCTCAACATATATTCCTAGCTACTGATGTTTACTGAGAAGCAACATAATAAGCCCTGATAGGGTAAATGGGAGAGGGCTCCTGACAAAATTAAGTGATAAAAACAAGGATTTGGGGTGCTCTCTTTTAAAATCTGTATCTTAACACAGCTCACAGCTACTGAGACTAGACAAAGAAGTACTACTAATAAAAACTACTATAGTTATTGGACCCTTTCTATGTACCCACTCCATTTTGACATAACAAATTTGATCCTCATAAACAAATCCCAGGTAAGGTAGGTACTATTATACAACAGTATAAACCCCACAGAAAAGTGAAACTCAGTGAGGTTAAATATATTAGCCAGAGTCACACAACCAGGAGGTAGGAGAATAAGAATTATGAACATGGGCAATTTGTCTACAAAGACAACGACTTTAAATGCTATATAAGAGTTGCTCTTTTCTACCTCCTAATATAGTTTAACTGTCACTAGGTGCAGGTTTTTCTAATCACTGTCAGAAAAACTGCCTTAAGATCAAACTCTGTCCTTCAAATATTTAAATGGTTTATAGTAATTCTATATATTTGGTTACTTCATTCAGCTATCTTACTTGCTTTTCACAATTAATTTGCTTTGAAGGGTTCTCAAAATTAGACATTCTATGGAGCCATACTGAGATTTATTTTTAATGGTCACAGTAAGCAATGGGATTAACATCTTCTTTTGAGAATTCGCAAAGTTAAAATTACCACTGACAGATTTTATGTCACAGAACTTAAGTGCATCAATTTATGTCTTATAGGAGTGAACCCAGGACAGTTTTCTTCTAGAAAATATACTTGGCCTTACCAGTGGGGAATGTCTGCAACCTTGCAAAAGGATCCTTAATTTTTCTAAGAGGCTACAACCTTAATTTACCAGCCCAAAAGAAGGATCTGAAATTGGCAACATAAAAGAGCTACATTCTAGGTTCTTGCCAGAGACTAGAACCTCAAATTGTTTGCAGTCCAAATCTCATCAAATATTCAGCTGTGAGAATACATACCGATGATAATTCATGTGACCTATATATACATTTTTCTAAATATGCTATTTGGCTTGTATGAAGTCAGAGCAGCAGAAAGCTATAAACTTGGATAAAAACTGTTTTGGGAAAAGAATACTCTGTTCTTGTTCCACAGACTTGCAATACAAGGAAGAGTATGAAACTTGCCATTGTCTTTAGTCCAGGAAGGTTAGTGAAAACTGCCCATTACATCACATAGTTGCCCCTAAATGAAGCCCTATTAAGGAAATTTTTCCTAGGTCACAGAGCCTTATCTGTGGGCTTTATTTAAAAAACAAAGAAACTTCCACAATTTCAATTTTATTAAAAATTTTGCAAGAATAGTACAAGGAAACCTCCATATACCCGATCTAAAAATTCAACAATTATTTACACTGTTTCATTTGCTTTAGCATTCTCTCTGTTTTTATATATGTCCTTATTTTTTTTTAACCAGTTGTGGATGTTAGGGACATTGTGCTCTTTTATCCCTAAATACTGCAGTGTGCATTACCTAAGAACAAAGACATTCTCTTACATAACCACAGTATAATCATACCAGAAACTTTAACTTTGCTAAAAAATACTATATCTAACCTATACTCCCTATTCAAATATTTTGTCATTTGCTCCAGCAATGTTCTTTGTAACTACTTTTTTTTTCAGGCCAGAATCCAATTCAAGTTCACACAATGCATTAGATATCATGTCTCTTTAGTGTCTTTTAATCTGGAATCCTCAGTCTTTCTTTCTTTCTGGCCATCTCTGAAGTAGATCGACCACTGATTTTGTGCAATGTACCTCAATTTGGGTTTCTTCTGATGTTTTCACATGGTTACATTAAGGTTATGCATTGTCGGTAGGAATATAAACGAAACGATGTCATCTTTCTTAGAACATCATATCAGGTAGCTTGTAATGTCTGTCCCAACCCAATACCGATGCTGACTTTGATTATGTCACTAAGGTGAGTCATTCAAGTGGTGTTTGTCAGGTTTCTCCACTGTAAAGTTATTACGTTTCCTTTTGTAATTAACTGGTAAATTGTAGAGAGATGAACTGAGTTGATGTAAATATTCTGTTCCTTATCAAACTTTCACCCATCTGTTTTAGTAACTAATGATGATTTTCTAACTCCACCATTCCTTCTCTATGTTAGCTGGCATTCTCCCAAGAGGAATAGCTTTCACTCTGCCCCCATTTACTGCACTTCCTTACTTTCTGGCACAACAAGATGTTCCAGTCTCATCTTGTACTTTTCTAGGATTTATTTTAATACAACCACCACTGATGGGTAACTATCTGCCCAGGATGGTACTAAGTGCTTTATATACATCATACCATTTAAACCAAACAATTCCAGATATATAGGAAAGCACAGGTTCAGAGAAATAAAAAGACTTTTCTGTGGTCTCATATCTAGGAAATATTGAAACCCCAGAGGTGAACACAAGGTAGTACAAAAATAAGTACAGAACTGGGAAAGAAAAATGCATGCTTACAGACAAGTGAGTGGATAATAAATATTGGCTAGAACAGAGGTATCACAGAGCAGAAGAGGAGGAGTTTGGGTGGGAAAAACAGACTGTGGTCAGAGCGTTTTCAAAGCCTGACTATGGATGTTAGACTTTATCCTAGTCAAGAAAATAGGGGTCCCTGGGAAACTTTAAGCAGTAGAATGACCCAATCATCGCTATGTGGTAAGAAGACTGATTTGTTAATAGTGTAAAGGGTTCTTGAAGAAGACTGAGAGGTCAAAATTGGACGTTATAGCTGCTTCTAATTTTTTTTTGCTATTAAGAATAGTGCTGCTTCTCCTGATACACCACAGCAATCAAGGGCAGTGGATGTGGCTCAAGCGGCTGGGTACCTGCTTCCCACATGGGAGGTCCTGGGTTCAGTTCCCAGTGCCTCCTAAAAACAAACACAAACAACAAGCAAACAAATGAAAAAGCCAACTCGGGGAGCTGACATGGATTAGTGGTTGAGCGTCAGCTTCCCATTCACGAGGTCCTGGATTTAATTCCCGGCCCCAGCACCTCAAAAAAAAAAAAAAAAATTAATACACATAGACTGAGCTGAGTGGAGCAATAAAGTCACATGGTCCCTCCAAATAACATCTATGTGGCCTTGGGCACTTTTCTTGACTCCCTGAGCTTCATCTGTAAAATAAACAAGATAATCCATGCCTTGAAGGGTTGCTTGCAAAGACTAAAAAAGATAATGTATGAAGAATGCCTAGATTAATGCCTGATACTAAGCAGGTGTTATTAAAAACTAAAAATAGAATACAGAGTCTGTGCCACCTTCACCTTAAACCTCTGTGATTCTGGACACAGGGCCTAAGATTTTCTGTCCCACAGACCACATTAGTGGTTTGTATTGACATTCTCATTACTATAATCATTAGATAATAAAAAGCAACAAAAAACAATGCCACAAGGAACATCTTTGTACATACATTTTTGTCTACTTGGTCAGGTACAGATACCTCAAACTGGACTAAGTCACAGTTTATTTACATTTAAAATTTTGATAATTGCTGCCAATTTTTGCTAAGCACTTTCTTCAAAAAGGTTGTAGCCATTTATATCCCTCACCACAAGTGAACGAATACTTTTTTAAAAAAACTAAGTTCTCACCAACTATTACTATTGACATCTTCAATTCTTGCCAAACTGATAGGCATACGCAAGATAGAAAATTTTTAAGGTGCCGAAGAAAGGAAGGGGAAGAATATTTGAGAGTGTGTAGATACTGGACTTGATAAAAATTTTTCTGTGGAAGTAGGACAAGTGGTCATCTCGGGGTGGAAGACAGTGATGGGGTGTGGGGTTTGAGAAGTAGTAAGTGCTGAGAGGGAAATTTATAGCCCTAAATGCTTACATTAAAAAAGAAAAGCGAGCTAAAATCAAAGACCTAACTGCACACGGGGAGGAACTACAAAAAGAACAGTAAACTAAACCCAAAGTAAGCAGAAAGAAAGAAATAACAAAGATCAAAGCAGAAATAAATGAAATAGAAAATGGGAAGCGGATGTGGCCCAGGTGACTGAGCTCCCACCTACCACACGGGAGGTCACTGGTTTGGATCCCAGTGCCTCCTAAAGAACACAGAGAGCTGACATGAGAGGCAGGCGTGGCAAGCTGATGCAACAAGAGACACGGGGAGGAAAAACCTAATGAGAGACACAACAAAGCAGGGAGTGGAGGTGGCTCAAGCGATTAGGCACCTCCCTCCCACATCAGAGATACTGGGTTCGGCTCCTGGTGCCTCCTAAAGAAATAAGGAAGATCAATAAACACAGCAAGTGAAAAACAAGGGAGTGGGGAGGAATAAATAAAATAAATCTTTAAAACAAACAAACAATAGAGAGCATTAACAAAACCAAGAGTCGGTTCTTTGGAAAGATCAATAAAATTGACAAACCTTTAGTTAGACTGACAAAGAAAAAAAGAAAGAAGACACAAATAAAATCAGAAATAAGAAGGGGGACTTTACTGACCGCATAGAAATAAAAGTGATCTATGAACAACTGTATGCTAACACATTAGACAATCTAGATGAAATGGACAAATTCCTAGAAACACACAAACTATCTACACTGACTCAGGAAGAAAGAGGGGCTCTCAACAGACCAATAACAAGTAAAGAGATTGAATTAGACTACAGATGCAAGAAAAAGAAGGTCGTCGTACTTTCTGTCTATCTGGCTGTAGCAGCCAAGATTGACTGGGGGAATACAGGAAATTCTAAAAACATGGGGAAGGGGAAATAATCTTTGCAACTCAGAAATGAACTTAAAAACAGAAAAAAGAAAAAAAAAAAAAGATAGAATAAGTCATCAAAAAACCTCCCAACAAAGAAAAGCCCAGGACCAGATGGCTTCACTGGTGAATTTTACCACACATTCCAAGAAGAATTAACACCAATCCTGCTCAAAGTCTTCCAAAAAAGAAGAGAAGGGAAAACTCCCTAATTCTATGAGACCAACATCACCCAATACCAAAGCCAGATAAAGATACTACAAGAAAAGAAAATTACAGACCAATTTCTCATATGAATACAGATGTAAAAATCCTCAACAAACTACTAGCAAATCAAATCTAACAGCACATTAAAAGAACTATAGGGGAGCGGATGTGGCTCAAGCATTTGAATGCCTGCTTCCCACATGGGATCAGTTCCCAGTGCCGTAACAAGCAAACAAATGAAAAAATCAACTCAGGGGAGCTGATGTGGCTCAGTGGTTGAGCGCTGGCTTCCCACTTAAGAGGTTTCTGAGTTTAATCCCAAGCCCCAGTACCTAAAAAAAGGAAGAAAAGAAAAAAGAAAAAAAAAGAGCTATATACCATGATCTAGTGGGATTTATTTGTGGTGTACTACCTTCTCTATATTCTCAGTATAAGCACAATTTAAAGGCTTACAAATGCTTAATATACTATAAAGTATTACTAGGGTCTAATTAGTGAGTATTAAGCTAACAAATAATTAAGTGTGCCGCTATAAAATTTTTATATACAATGCAAATTTTCTTACATAATTGATATTTTAGTGCAGTCCTCAAGTTTTAAAATTGCAGAAATACTTGATTTTTATTCAAGTGTAACTAACTTGCTTTTAAAGATTTTTATGTGATGGTGTTTGGCATGCCAGATGAAGCACTCGATGCTGTCTCTCTAAGAAGGATAAAAATAACACAGAAATCACACAAATAATGTGAAAATTTGAAAACACACCACCATCCTCCCTAAATCCCGTATGTCCCATCCTCTGTTTCTTCTTCCTTTCATGGCAAAACTTTAAAGAGTTGTCTACATATGGGGCGGAAGGGGGGAAGAGTTGTATATATAGCAGACTGTCTTTACTTACCCTCCGTATTAGCTTCCTATTGGTGCTTAAAACAACCAAAGTTTATTATCTTACAGTTCTGTAGGTTTTAAGTCTAACATGGGTGTCAGTGCACTAAAATCAAGGTAGGTGTCAGCTAGGCAGCATTTCTTCTGGAGTCTCTAAGGGAGAATTTATTTCCCTGCTTTTTCCAGCTTCTAGAGGCTGCCCACATTCCTTGGCTCACGGACCCTTCCTCTATCTTCAAAGCCAGCAGTGGTAGTTGTGTCACCAACACTGCATCATTCGAACCTCTTCTGTAGCCACATCATCTTTTTTTTTTCCTTTAAGATTTTATTTACTTATTTCTCCCCCCACCCCTCACCATTGTTTTTGTGCTCGCTGTCTGCTCTCTGTGTCCATTCGCTGTATGTTCTTCTGTGTCTGCTTATCTCCTCTTTAGGTAGCACTGGGAACCAACCCTGGGACCTTCTGGAGTGGGAGAGAGGTGCTCAAACTCTTGCGCCACCTCAAGCTCCCTGGTCTGCTGCGTCGCTTATAGCCTGTCCTCTGTGTCTCCTTTTGTTGCATCATCTTGCTGCGCCAGCTCTCCACTCGGGCCAGCACTCTGTGCGGGCCAGCACTCCTGCATGGGCCAGCACTCCACGTGGGCCAGCTTGCCTTCACCAGGAGGCCCCAGGAATCGAACCCTGGACCCCCTATATGGTAGATGGGAGCCCAATTGCTTGAGCCACATCCGCTTCCAGCCACAGCTTCTTTTGAATTTCCACTTCTGCCTTCCTTTTCCACTTTTAAGGACATTGGGCCTACCTGGATAACAAAGGCTACTTTCCTCACTACCCTTTAGCAACCAAATTTCCTTTACCATGTAACCTAACATCTTGACAGGTTCCAGGGATTCGGGCCTAGACATCCGTGGGGAAGATATTATTCTGCCTCTCACATACAACCTGTTTACTCCTTACCATACTGGAGTGCAATGTCTACCTCTACAATACCTCCATAGACTAAAGTTAAAAACAACCTCATGTTACTAAATTCAATAGGTACTTTTCAGGTCTCATATACTTGACTTTTCAGCTATATTTTGTGAGTATACTCACTTTGCTCTTCTTGAAATATTCTTTCCCTTGGTTTTCATGACCCTGCACTCTCCTGGTTTTCCTCCTACCTCTCCATCTACTCCTTCTCAGACTTTTCCCGTTGGTTTTCTTCTTCGACCCAACCTTTAAATGATAAACTTTCCTTGGGACTCTATCTTGTGCATTCTCCTTTCTGAACTCCATATTCTCATGTCCAAAATTGAACCCCATAACCTATACCTCTTTCAATGTTGCCCATCTCATTATATGGTACATCCACTTATCTAGTTGCTCCTGGGTTAGAAACCTAGTTTTCTTGACCTCTCCCTTTTCCTCATATCCTACAACCAACTTGTCACTAAATTCTTTTTTTTTTTTTAATTTATTTATTTT
>JAQZBX010024898.1:0-29873 GCA_029593785.1 Cabassous unicinctus
ATGTCCATATGGGTGATGGCTCACTGCCTACTCTTCTCTTTCTCTCCCTTGTTAACCTATCTTTCAGACAATGGTTCTAAGAGAATGCTCTCTTTCCTCCGTTCAAATCAGTGAGGTCATATACTGTTCATCCTTCAATGCCTGGCTTGCTTCACTCAACATAAGATCTTCAAGATTCATCCACGTTATTCCGTGTGTTTGCACTTTATTCCTTCTTACAGCTGAGTAATATTCCATTGTATGTATGTGCCACATTTTAAATGCAGTTAATTTTATGCTCGTTTCATTTTGTTTCATGCTTTTTCTTTGTTTTTGTTACATTTTGAGGAGAGTTAAGCCATAAGTTTTCATGGAGAAAGGTAGTCAAACTTCATATGACTTCATTTTGTTGGGTTTGTTTTCACAAAACCAAACTGGCTTATTTCTCTTGACCTTGAGCATTCTGAAATTCTTTCTTGTCTCCATGGGCAACTCAGCCATGATTCACCTCATACGCTTGGATCCCCATCTCCACACACCTATGTACTTTTTACAGAGCCAGCTCTCTCTCATGGACCTGATGTACATCTCCAGCACTGTCCACAATATGGCATTCAACTTCCTTTCTGGTCAGAAAATCATCTCCTTCCTGGTATGTGGCCTGCAAAGCTTCTTTTTCTCGAAAATGGCAGGTCCCGAAGGTTTACTGCTGACCTCCATGGCCTATGACTGTTAGGTGGCCATTTGTAACCCCCTTCATTATCCCATCTGTATGAGTAAAAGGATGTGTGCCCAGATGATCATAGGATCTTGGATGTAGGGATCCATCAACTCCTTGGTGCACACAGCATATGTCCTCCACATCTCTTACTGCCAATCCAGGACCATTAATCACTTCTTGTAATGTTCCAGCCATGTTGTCTCTTGCATGTATGGACACTGGGTCTATGAGTACATGGTTTTTGTGAGCACAAGCCTCTTTCTCCTGTTTTCTTTCCTTGGCATCACTGTTTCCTATGGCCAGGTCCTTTTTGCTGTCTACCACATGTACTCAAAATACGGAAGAAAAAAAGGCTTTCACCACCTGTTAAACACATTTAACTGTAGTGACATTTTAATATGCACCCTTTGTCTACACCTGTCTTCAGTCCCAGAAGCTTTGCTCACCTTCAGAAGATAAGATTTAAGCAGTCTTCTACACCATCCTCACCCTCATGCTCAATCCCATTATCTACAGCCTGAGGAATAAGGAAGTGCTGGGTGCCATGAAAAGAATGTTTGGGGTATTCTTTTCAATGAAAGAATAGTCACTGTCATCCCTGATATCTATACTTTATCCCCCTTTTCTTATTCATTGGAACATCCTAGAGCAGTTTTGTACAAAAGGTAGGTAATTTGAATTATATATTTATTTTAAAAATTTTAGTACTTAAATTTAAAAAGTGAAATGAGAAGACATATTAATTTAAAGAATTTATTTACTTTATCCCAAATATTAATATTATAATCATTATCAATATCATCTACATTGGCATTAATTACATATTAAATATTGAAATATTTTGCATTTAATTTGCAACATATATGATTGTACATATGTTAATATTAATATATTTATATTATTTTATTCAAATAATATTTTCACATGTAACTGATATAATTTAATGTCCTAGTGTACTTTTATCATGCTGAGTCTTCAAAATCATTTGTGTATATTACACTTAAAGTATATTTCACATTTGATGATACACATTTCAAATGACAATTGTCAGCAGTGGCTACCATGTTGGACAGCACAGCTTTAGAACATCCAGTGAAATGTGGGAAAATGTATGTATGCATATTATATAAAATATAACATGATGTTATATTTTAATATGATCCATTTCACTATGAATAGTGAAATGTGACATACCAAGGGAAATACGCAGCCTTACATGATGTTTCAAGAATTCACTTATCTTTTTTCTCCATTTTAGCATGTGTATGTTGGTTATAATAGACATGGGGACTCCATCCCATCTAATATTCCTTTGTAAAAACTATTTGAAGGAACATTCTTTGATTTAGGATTTTTCTGATTGTAACAATAATGTTGAGGTTAAGTGACTTACATTGGATATTAGAATAACAGACAATTTATTCTACATTGAAATTAGCAAAATTATATATTTAAATGACCTCAAGGAAGTGATTTGTACCTTATGAAACAATTAGCTTAATGTCAAGAAGACAAATGATTGGGTGTCTCTACATGAAACATATAAAATCAAAATAGGAACCTTCTCAGGTCTGATATATAAACTCTTAATAAGAACTTACACTGGAGGAAATTGTATGCTAATAAATCACAATGTTGTATTTAACCAAAGTTTAATTATTGTTATTGTACAGTTATACTTACGTTACTTCAAGCCACTTTATGAAGGAGATTTTATAAAGGTTCAAAGGATTGCAAGGAGAAATGGAGACTTTGAAGAGTTCACCCTAGTCTCCATTCACTGCTCAAGTTCACACTCCCATTGTTTTTCCCTAAACCCCTTTAGTATCTTTCTAAGTACTTTACATGACTCTAGTTCATTTCAAACTTAAAATACTACCTGCACTTTGCAATCAGAGTTACTTTCCTAAAATACAGACGTGGTATTTTCACAGTCAATGATTTGTTATTTGATTCAGAAAACTTTCCAAACATCAACTCATATTCAAATGTTTCTTAAAGTTACATTGTCCCTTGTTATCTGTTTCTACCACCCGATACTCATACCCAGTTCTGTGATTATACTAGATCTCTAGTTTATCATTGAAGCACTCAAGATAATTTCTCTACACACAGCCAAAGATTCATTGCCTAGAATCTCCCTTCATTTCTTCAAATGAACTGGGAGCCAACTTTTACAGTCTATCATACATCACATTACTTTGTTCTTCTTGAATTAAATATATACAAAAATTAAAAATATAATTTTAGAACACAGAAGTCTTTACAATATGACACAACCTTCATAATTCATAAAAGATATATTGATTAATTTGACTATTTATAAACATTTCTATATGTTTTAATCATTGTAAAGAAAAACAAATGTAAATGAAAATTGCAGTTGCAATTGCAGACATAAGGAATCTTGATATATAAAGTGTTCCAAACATCAAGAGAGGCAAAAAAAAATAAAACCTACATTTCATTTGAAAAAAATTGATAACATTTCTTAGAAAAGAAAATATAAATGACTCTAAGATGTATGCGGTATACAATAGCACATGCAAATTAAAACTATACTGAGAAATAAATATTTAACAACAAATTTGTAAAGAATAAAAATGCTTTAGAGAAAAATGTTTTCTGTTGGTAGGGGTTGGAAAAAACACATTCTCACACATTATTGTGATGTAAATCACAATATGTAGGGTGAAAATTTTACTATTTTACTATTGCTAATTAAAAAGATTCTCTTTGGCCTAGTAATATAATATAGATATGTGAGTGATGTAAGATACATGATCTAATACTTATTGCAATTTATATTGTAGTCCAAAGGAAACATTAGGAGTAAGCAAACTGTTTATTGATATAAAATTTAAAATTAAATCATCATTCATATTTCTAATAGAATGGTGTATATTGGTGAAATAAACAGGATCTGCTCTATGTTTCATAAGGAACAATTTTAAGATGCATTATTAAATAGAAAGGCAAGATCAATACTTATATTTCTATTAATTGAAAATGAGTAATTCTTAATGACTTTTCATCTAAAGGCAAATAAAATATCTACAAGAAACATTATAATGTAATCTGCTTAAAAACATTACAGCCTAATACACTGTGTAATTATTGAGTCATTTTAATGGAAAAGGTGAAAATGAAAAAAATAATCTATGATTTGGGGCTAACCATGAAGAGTGAACTGAGAAGAAAACTGAGAATTCCATGGGAAATACTTTTGGGAGGGGGAAGAAAAAAATATGGCTGAAACAATATTTGAAGAGATAATTTCTGAGACTTTTCCAGAAGTTATAAAAAAAAAACACCTGTTATTAACATATTAACAAATTTCAATGCAGCACAAAAAGGATTTAAAAAGTGTTACCACAAAAATATTTTGAGGAGGATCCAAGATGAAGGAGTAGG
The DNA here is from genome assembly GCA_029593785.1 of Cabassous unicinctus. Lineage (NCBI taxonomy): Eukaryota > Metazoa > Chordata > Mammalia > Cingulata > Chlamyphoridae > Cabassous > Cabassous unicinctus. The sequence goes on from JAQZBX010024898.1 coordinate 4,115, forward strand.
GAGTAGCAGTGCACACTCATCCTCCATAAATGGGAAGAAGACTAATTGGTTTCCTGGACACAGGGAATGTAGTGGGGGTTCAGGGTACAGGCAGGTAATGATGGAGGACATGCCAGGTGCCAAAAAAGTCAGAGGGGAAACAGCATGGGTGATCAGTGAGTGAGGCCTTACTGAATACAATGGAAGTGGCAGGGGAAGCAGCAGAGGTGGCCTAAGAAGGAGGCCTTCTTGGCTTCCAGGGAAACAGGAGGGGCACAGGGAAAGCTACATGGGTGCCTTAAGAGGAAGGCCTACCTGGTGCAGGGGAGGTAGCAGTGGAAGTGGTGCAGGCATCTCATGAGGGAGTCCAAAAATATGCAGAAGTGGTACTGGTGGCTCCTAAAGAAGACCTTATTGGAAGCAGTATGGATGGCTTGTGAGGGAATCCTTGCCAGGTGTACATGGGCACAGGTGAATGAAAATAATGAACAAAATCAGTGTTTGTACTTAGGAGGCCAGGGAACAATGTATCCTCACCCAGGAAGGAGCATGACCAGGAGACTGAAAGAGAGCACCACAGAGAAATTGGCTCTTTGGGGTTGCTCTGCACCACCTTTGTGTCCCTGATTTGATTGTGATTAGGTAAACATAGACAATTCTAAATACTTAGAATAGGCTGAAATGTGGGTCAATGAAGTGCCTTAACATAAAGCCAAACAATAATAAAACCATAGGCAAGACAGAGAAGATGGTGATCAGAGTAAACTCATCAGTTTAATTAGATGCATAGACATCAGTAAAAAATTATAAGCCATACTAAGAAACAGGAAAATTTGGTTCAGTAAAAGGAACAGATTAAAAAGTTGGAGGACATTCAGAATTTGGAAGAATTAATCAAAGATTTCCAAACAAATTCCTAATTCAATTCAAAGAGATTGTGGCAGTTCAAGATTATTTATGAATCCCAAAAAGAAAATGATTATGTTGTAAACCAATCTAATCCTCTGGGTGTGACATTCTTTGGTTGTATTAAATTCAAAGGTTTTATGTTTACTTGATGAACACAATTTAGGTCTTTTGATTTGACCACATCAGTAGGGCATGACTCAGGTTGAGTCCCCACACACTTGGTGGACTGATATAAATGGTGATTCACTCCAGAATGCACAAGAAGTGAGAGAGAGCTCTGTCACATTTTATCCTTGGGCCTTGTGGAGGGATGATCCATCCACCTGATAGTTTGCAGTTGAAGAAGACAGAGTAGCTAATAAGACCCAGAAAGAAACAAGTCCTATGTCACAGACTGATATAGGAAGCCCTGAGACACCAGGCAGAGATAGTCCAACATCTTGTTTCAATATATGGCAGCTGACTTTGGTGAGAATGAACCTATTATGGTACCTTGAGTTGAGCTTTCCATGACTTTGGAACTGTAAAATTTTAACTCCAAATAAATACCCTTTATAAAAGCCAACATAATTCTTGTACTTTGCATCAGCACCCCTTTGGCAGACTAATACAGAGATAAGAAGACATTGGGTGAGCAAACCAAAGAAAATGGAAATATAACAGAGCTTATGGTAATGAAAGTCATAATAGAAGAGATTAACAGTAGACTAGAATCACACAGAGCAGGTTTGAACAGGCAGATGGAAAAATTAGCAATTTAGAAGATAGCACCTGTGAAATCATACAGAGAGAATAACATATAGAGGAAATAACTGGAAAAAAATGAGCAGGGTCTCTGAGAATTGAAAGAGAGCACAAAACAAACAAACATAGTCATTATTTTTGTCTCAGAGGGAGACAAGAGTCAGAAGGAATGTCTGAGGAAATAATGGCCAAATATTTCCAAACTATTATGAGGGACATGGATGCACATGTCCATAAAGTACAGAATATTCCAAACAGAATAAATCCTTACAGAACTTCTCTGAGAAATATAATAGTCAGATAGTAAAATGACTATGATAGAGAATCCTGAAAGCAGCAAAAGTGAGCCATCACAAAAAAGGGAAGCTTGATAAGATTAAATGTTGCTTTTCTTCTTAAACCATGGAGATGAGAAGGCAGTAGTGCAGTAGTATCCCTCAGGCCAAGGAGGTTCATCTCTGGGAGTCATGTCCCAAGCTAGGGGGAAAGTTGTGCATTTATATACTGAGTTTCACTTAGAGACAGGCCACACTTGAGCAACAAGGTGTTGCTCAGGAGGTGGATCTTAGGCAATATGTAATAATAGGCTAAGTTTTAATATCACAAGAAAAGGTTCATGAGTGTAACCATCAATATCAAGGGCCTGGCATAATGGTCTGTCCTCCTTTGCTAGGCACTGTCCATATGTTCAGGGCATAATTGCCGCTCTGTTAAACAATATAGCAGAATTTCCCAGGATCAGATATCAATATTTTTTTGGTCATTGTGGGGATCTCCAATCACTGAGAAAATTCCCCCATGACCACTTGAATGTATTCATATGCCAAAGAAGCATGCCCAAGGTGCACCCCTCCCCACATATCCCCTGTCATTGATGCCCCTCAGCAGTCATCCTACCCACCACAAAAGTGACATTTCTACAATCCAAAACCTCCTGCAAAACAAAGCAAATAAATAAAATAAGAAAATATAACAACAAATGAAATACAAAAATTAAAAATAAAATAAAAATAAAATAATTTTCCATTGCATCAGCATAAGATCTAAATTCTTTTATGTGAATATTTCTTCCATATGTTCCCCCAGTGTCTTAAATTTTTTGCTTTATCTTCAAAGAAGCTTTGGATTATAGTAAAGTCACATAGAAAATATAAGGTATTCCCATGTACCCAATCCCCTTCGCCTCTAAAAATAAAACAATTTTCTATTGCATCATTCGTCAGCATAAGATCTAAAAAATTTTACGTGAATATTTCTTCCATATGTTCCCCCAGTGTCTTAAGTTTTTTGCTTTGTCTTCAAAGAAGCTTTGGGTTACAGTAAAGTAACATAGAAAATATAAGGTATTCCTATGTACCCAAACTCCTTCCCCTCTCCCACTCTCCCCTATCAATAACATCTTACATGTGTATGGTACATTTGTTACAACTGATGTACAAATATTGAAGCATTGCTACTAATCATTGTTAATGGTTTACAAATTGACAAATTGTAAATGGCCTATGTCTATCATTGTATGAGCATAAAGAACAATAACAATACCATTAAAATGCTCTGTGTTCCATCTATGCTATTCTTCCCTTTCCTTCCCCTTGGAACTTACAGTAAACACTAACTTTTAATTTTTAAGAAAAAGCTTCATAGTTACATGCAATATTGAGTGCTTGACATATTTGTCTGTTTTTTTAAATTTTTTATTAGGCACTGCCTATGTTCTCGAGAGATTCTTGCCCTTTTAATTGAGAACATTGTAGGGCACTCCAGGACAGGAGTTTGATATATATTCTTGTTTATTGTGTGGGTCTCCAACCACTGAGATAACACATTATGGCAAGATGAACACTTTCGAATTCCGTAGGAACATGTCCCATATCCTACATATCACCTTACCCCTGACAAACTGCGCGAGTAACCCTCCCCTGCAATATTTGCCAAAGAACATACAACATATTGTTGTTTTCTTAATAGTCAACAGTCTAATAGGTGGAAGATCACATCTCATTGTAGTTTTGATTTGCATTTCCCTAACAGCTGGTGATGTTGAACATCTTTTCATGTGCTTTATAGCCATTTGTATTTCCTCATTGGAGAACTGTATTTTCAAATATCTTGCTCATTTTTAAATTGGGTTGTTTGCCTTTTTTATTTTTGATATGTAGAATTTTATATATATATCCTGGATATTAGGCCCTTACTGGATAAATATTACCAAATATTTCTCCAATTGAGTAGTCTGGCAATTTGAGATTATTTATGAATCCTGTAAAAGAGAAAGGTTATCTCTGCAAACTTTTCTGTTCCTCTGAATGTGATACCGTTTGATTATATAAAATTAAAAGATTTCAAGTTTACTTGAAAAAAATCAATTTAGGGTTTTTGGTTTGATCAAGTCAATAAGTATTGACTCAGATTGAGATCCCACCCCATTTTTGAGTCTATATAAATGGATAATCACTCAAGAAGACACACAGGAAGAGAGAAGAGCCATGTACCTGACAGTTTGAAGTTGAAGATACAGAGCAACAGAGCCCTATGACAGCTTACAGTTGAGTTAAAGAAGAACCTGGGCCCACAAAGCCTCAAGAAGAAGAGGATGCCCCAGAAGAGAGACCCAGCAGAGATCAGCAATCATCTTGCTTCAATATGTGGCAACTGCCTTTGATGAGAGAGCAAGTCTGAGTTGGACTCTTTAAGATCTTGTAACTGCAAGATTTTACCTAAAATAAATACCCTTTATAAAAGCCAACATGTTTCTGGTACTATTCATCAGCAACCATTTGACAGACTAATACAAGTAGGCTGCCTTTTTACTTTCTTGCCAAACTCCTTTGAGGTGCAAAAGTTTTTAATTTTGGTGACGTCCAATTTATCTCTTTTATCTCTCATTGCTTGCACTTCAGGTATAAAGTTTATGAAAACATTTCCTATTACAAGAGCTTATAGATGCTTCCCTATATTACCTTCTATGAGCTTTATGGTTGTGGCTCATAGGTGTATGTCTTTGATTAATCTTAGGTTCAATTTTATATAAGGCATGAGATGGTGACCTTCTCATTCATTTGAATATGGATATGCAGTTGTCCATGCACCATTTGTTCAAGTGGCCATTCTTTCCCAGTTGAGTTGGCTTGATGGCCTTGTTGAATTTAAGTTGACCATATATACAAGGATATATATATCAGAACTCTCAATTTGGTTCCATTGGTCAGTTTATCTATCCTTGTGGCAATACCATGCAGTGTTGACTACTGTAGCTTTCTTATATGCTTTAAAGGTAGCTACCATGATTCTTCCAATTTCATTTTTCTTTTTCAACATGTTTTTGGCTATTCAGGACCCCTTCCCTTCTGAATAATTTTCATAATTAGCCTTTCCAATTCACTAAAATATGCTGTTGTAATTTTTTATTGAGATTGCATTAAAACTGTAAATCAATTTGTGTAGGACGGACATCTTATTGATGTTTAGTCTTTCAATCAATGAAGATGGAATATTTTTCCATTCATATACATATTCTTTGATTTCCTTTAACAATGTTGTGCAGTTTTCTGTGTATAATTCCTTTACATCTTTAGTTAAATTTATACCTAATTATTTTATTCTTTTTCTTGCTAATGTTAGTTGTTTTTTTTCCTAGATTTCTGCTAAAGAGTGCTCATTAATGGTGTATAGAAATGATACTGGTTTTCCCATGTTTATCTTATATATTGCCACTTTACTCTACTAATTTATCAGCTCTAGAAGTTTTTTTGTAGATTTCCTAGGGCATTCTATGTATAGAATTATGTCATCTGCAAATATTGAAATTTTTACTTCTTCCTTTCCAATTTGGATTTCTTTTGTGTTTTTTCTTGCCTAAGTGCTTGAGCAAGTACTTATCACACAAATTTAAATATCAGTGGTGACATTGGGCATCTTTATCTTTTTCCAGATCTTAGAAAGTCTTTGGCATTTCATCATTGAAAATGATGTTAGTTGTAAGTTTTTCATCTATGTCTTTTATCATGTTGAAGAAGTTGATGGAAAATTATTTTCCATTGTTTTGAAAAGTCATTTCAATGCATGTATTTTTATTTTATATTTCGTATTTTTTTGTATTTTTTTCAGCAGCCAAATTCCTTATGCAGAATTCTGGTACTATATGAACCTCCTTTCACCGAAAAATCCAGATAGAATATTCGGATTATGAGATGTCATAGCCTAGAACAGAGCCACCCTCTGAGAAACACTGTGAATGGGGTCAGATGGGGCAGAGAAAGTCGTTTCATGAAAAGGGCCTTTGCTATGAGAAAGGAGGAACAAGTGAAGACAACTAGGTCTTCATATTGATCTGAAATTAGCTGGAAGATCAAGGTGAGACGTTGGTCTTATAAGGTCAATAATGTTCTGAAAGTGAAGAAAGGATTAGTAAAATGTAGTCCACAGTTAGTAGCAATGCTTCAATATGGGTTCATCAATTGTAACAAATGTGCCACATTAATGAAGGATGTTGTTAATAGGGAAAAGTGTGGGAGGGCAAGGGAGTGGGGCATATGGGGATACCTTATATTTTTATGTAATATTTATGTAATCTAAAGCCTCTTTAAAAATAAAATAAATTAATTATTTAAAAAAAGGTACTGTTTGAAAATTTCTTTGTGGATTAAGGGAAACTACACAAGCTCCCCAAACAAGATGGACTGGCATCCAACAAGTAAGATCAAAGTACAGAAGGCACAAAAATTAAGTATTTATATAAGGACCACTTGTATGAATTACCCCCATCCAACTTCTGCCTTTCTCTGTTAGACCCTATTAAGCTAACCTTAGCCTTGTAGCCATAGCCAACCAAACAAAACTACAGTAGCTGTTGTCAGAAAGTAACCACAAAATCTTCATACCCACAAACTAGGACTAAGGGTAGAATGAACTTAGGAGAATTTTAGTTCTTTATAATGGTAAAACTTTCCACCTTGGGGTTGGATTTAGATGCCACTTTTTGTACATGAAATGTATGACCAAGCATGCTAAAGCATGTATTGCTATAGAGCATGCACAAGATGCAAACTCTCCCTACCTGTCAATCTTAAACTCCCCCACTACATAAGCCAATATAATGTTACTACTTCTGCTGCTGGAGGACACTGATTTGAGACTTTGTCTCTAGACCTCTGCTGACTTAATAAACTCTTTCCCTTGAATGACCAAACCTTGAGATGGATTCCAATTCTCAGCATTGAGTAAAAAGAACCCAGGGAACTTGTGAGGATCCCCTTCAATTAATCACCCACTGAACTGTGAAATTATCTTTACCCAGTTGTGTATATATCCTCTTTAGCATCTGGTGAAATATGTTTGTTCAGTGCAAAATTAACTTTAACTAAAGAGAGGTCTGGCCTTTGGCTTTGGATAATAAGAGGTGAAATTTACTCTCATGGAATGTCCTACCTGATAAGAATGTCTTTGTTTGCCTGGGGGATTTGGCCACCAGAGATTCACTAGGGAGTGTGACAATGAGATTTATGATGGGTGCTTAAGTACAAGGTTTATCTTACCTCTGAGAGGGGCTGAAGGCTAAAGATAAGCAAAAAAGGCAATATGTTATACAGTTTCAATAAAAACACTGGACACCACTGGTTTGAGTGAGTTTTCTTGGTTGGCAATATGCTGTGCATATTATTGTCTCACATCCTGGCTGGGAATAATTTACACAATGTATGACTTCATGAAAATAAGACAACTGGAAACTTCACATTTGAGCCCTTACCAGATTGCACCTTTTGCAATTGGTGTCAGGAAAAGTAAGGTTCACTAGAACAACCCTAACTTCCTGAAACATGTGGTTTGAGAAAAGAAAGGCAGAAAGGGCAGGTGATGGGAAATATTTGATTCCTGGGGATCACAGGATCATGGTTTGTATGAAACTGCAGCTGTGCTTGGACCAATTAGTGGAGAAAAAAGTTAGAAAAGGAAGTCAGAGATGATGGAACCAACTATTGATGAATTGGTTCTTTGGGTGTATAAGGTAATGGAAACTAACAAAGCTAAATGAAAACATGCAAACATTTGGTTATTATTATCTGTAATAACTAAAGGAAGAAATGGGCCAAGCTGGAAATCTACTGAATTTAAAACACAGCCTCCAGCCTCAGGACAGCAGCTAAAATTTTTTTGGGGTGCAGATTCTGCTTCTACAGTATTCTTATCTTCTGGCCTCTATGAGTTATAATCACCAGCTCCAGAGTCATTTCTAAGGAGAAAATTTATTTTTGAATAACTGACAAACAAGAAGGCTGTTCTGATTCACAAAGGATGAGGAAAATAAAGTTTAGAGTAAAGGGAGTTGTATTAGTCGGCCAAAGGGGGCTGATGCAAAATACCAGAAATCAGTCGGTTTTAATAAAGGATATTGATTTGGGGTAGAAGCTTACAGTTACCAGGCCATAAAAGACAAGTTACCTCTCACCAAAGTTTATTGCCACATGTTGGAGCAATATGGCTGTCGAACTCTGTAAGGGTTCAGGCTTCCTGGGTTCCTCTCTTCCTGGGGCTTGTTTCTCTCTGGTCTCAGGCTTGCCTCATTCTACAAGGCCAGCTGTAGACTACCAGGCAACTGGCTCTTCTCTTTTCCCAGTGACTTCTCTCCTTCCTCGCAACTAAGCTTGTCTGTGTGCTTAATTCCCAGGGTCAGAGCATCAAAAGGGCAGGTTAAAATACCAAGGAAAAGGCGGGGGAGAGATGGGAGGGGGATTAGGTGCCTAATAGGGGAGGACAATTAGCTTGTCAAGACCTCTTGCTGCATGTAACTATGAATCTTGTCATCCAATGAGTCAAGACATGGGAGTGTTATGTGCCCCAGGGGATGGGGAGGAAGGAACAGAAAAGATCAAATGGGGTATTTAGTGGTCAGGGAATGTTTTTCATTACCTTACAGTAATGGACATAGGACTTGGTAAATATCATCAAAAATTATTAAACTGTACTGTCTAAATTGTAAACTATACTGTAAACCATTGACAATGTTTAGTAGCTATGTTTCACTATGTGTGTAACAGTTATAACAATGCTACCATCCACATAAAAAAGGTTTTAAAATAGGGTGAGGAAAGGGGAAGGAGATTGGGTATATGAGAATCTCTAGTATTCTGCGTGTGTCTTTGCTGTGACCTAAAACTTCTTTGAAAATTAAATGAAAATTTAGGAGACACTGGGAAGTAAGAGGAAGAAGGTGCCATGGTACAGACTGGACACCCGATAATGCAGTGATAAAAGGAAAAATAGTAATAAATTTATTTTATTTTATTTTTTTACTTTTTTAAATTTTTTTTGTTTTTCTCCCATTTTTTGAGTGTTCCAATCCTTTAATTTTAGGTTTTTTTTTCTGAGTTTCCATGTATTTTATCTCTTACATTTAAGCTTATAATTATTATTTCATTTTCCTATTAATTTTATTTGGCTATTATATGGGCTTCATCTTCAAAGAAGGTTTAGATCACAGAAGGGTTACAACAGGGGCAGTTGAGGGTCATTGGTGGGGAGTGTCTGGGATGGGGGTTTCATGAGAGGAAGTTCACCTGAATATACATGAAAGATATATAAAAATGTTCAAATGATCAAAGGGTGGGGCATTGTCACAGTGGGTAGGCAATCACTCAATAAATGAGGGAATACTGAATTCCCAGCCTGGAGAGCTCTGCCACATTCTCAAAGGGAGCAGCAACAGTCCCCCGAGTGCGGTTTAGTGTCTGGCAAAGGAGGATGGTCCACTGATGAGTTCTTGTTATTGATGTCTAGCCTTATGAGTCTTGGCTCTTGTAATTGAAACTTAGCCTACTGTTATCGGGTGCCTAAGGGTTGCTACCTGAGACCCTCCTTGTTGCTCAAATGTGGCCTTTCTCTAAGCCAAACTCAGCATATGAATGCATTACATTCCCCCCAGTGTGGGACATGACCCCCAGGGAATGAGCTTCCCTGGCATTGAGGGATTAATACCAAATGCCAACTGACAGTACAACTGGAAAAAGACCTTGAATAATGGGGGGAAAGGTAAGGACAAATGAGTTCATGTGGCTAAGAGACTTCAAAGAGAGTCAGGAGGTCATCCCAGAGGTAACGCTTATGCACACCTCAGTAGGATCTCATAGAACACCAAAGTGAATATCACCCCACACAGAGGGGCTCCTGAGGGATCTGGAGACACCCAGGTCCTATATGGTGTGGGGGGATAGCTCCAGAGAATGATGCCCTATCAGTGGGCTCTACTTTGGAGTATGTGCTCCTGGGAGTGACAGAGTTGGACTCAAATAAGTCCTCCCTGCACATGGTTCATCAATCACTTTTATTCAAACCTATAGGTGATGCTGGAGTTTGTAGGTGTACTTCCAGCGACTGAAGCCTTTAACCTGCCCATGTGCCAGCTGTGCCTGGAATCTCGGTGGAGCTGCAACTCCTGCTCTAGAGCTCAATGTACTCACCCAAGTCAGCTGGTGAGGAGACGATGATGGACAGTGGACATTCCAGAGAATAGAGAGAGCCTGCAGCTGCAGGCAGGATAATCCCATACATCATATCCATGGGATATGTGCCCCCTCTCCCTTGGAGGTGGAGTGGACCTCACCATCCCAAACTCTTCAGGATTGGGGAAGAGCTATGGACTAGAGGTGACTTAATGGTATTCTCCTGTAGACATATTGTGATTCAAGCAATGGAAGAAATTACAACAGTGAGGTGGAGCCAGTGGTGACTGGATGCTTTTGGAACAGGGAAGGGAAAAGCAGTTGTCATACAGGGGCTTGTTCAAGACTCAGGATTTATCCTGAGTGGCATTACAATGACAGATATAGGCCATTTTGCATCAGCATGTACTATGCAGAACTGTGTGGGGGAGAGTGTGGTCTGCAATGTGAACTATGGTCCATACTTAGTTTCAAAGCCCCAGGATGTGTATATCCATTGCAAGTGATGTGCTACACTAATGAAAGATGTTTATGTGGGATGTTAGGGGAGGTGTGGGAGGTGGATAACATGGGAATCCCTGTAATTTTTTTACAACATTTATGTAATCTAAGCATCTTTAAAAAAAAATTATATATATATATAAAGTACCACAGAAATACAAAGTATCAACAACAAAAAAGTACAAACAAACTCAGCATGAGAACTCCAACTCTGTCCTTCGCCATGTCTTTTACCTGAGTCCCCACCTACCAAGTGGCAGGAACTCAATGCCCTACTGATGTGGCCCAACCAAAGCACAAATCATAATTCAATCACACCCAGAGGAACAGACCATTTTATGAGGATAATCCAATATCTATTTTTGGAGTTCACAAATAATGCTAAACTGCTATACTCCACCCTCTGAATTCCAAAAATACATTATAATATTTAAAAAAAACTTATATCAGTAACAATGCAAGTACAAAATCATATCATAATCAGTTTAAAGAAATAGTTTGTCTTGGGGCAAAGTTCTGTCTGCTGTAGATATTTGAAACTTTCAAAACCATTTTTCTGCTTCCAATACACAAATGGACCAAGAAAGGCTAGACATTTTCATTACCGTAAGGAGTAATTGGGAGGGAAACATGAGTCACATATCCTCTACATTTCAGTAAAACTTCAGGGCCTGCTTCTTTTGATTTCAAAGGCTGAAGGTCACTCTTAAGATGATGGTTTCTTCTTCCTGGGGCCACATTGGGACCCACCATCTCTGCAGTCTTGCCCAATGGCCATTTCCTTGGTTCCACACTCTCCAAGCATTTGTGTGTTCACCAAGCTCTGCACCTCACCCTCCAAGGGTGTTGAGGCGATTTTCACACCTTACCCAATCTTTGGATTAGAGTTTTATCCCCCCAATTACAGTGAGGTGAAGACAACATTCCCCTTAATTTTTGGCATACAGGCTCAACCATCTTAGAGCAACGAGTTGACCACTGGTCTTCCCTCACCTTTGGCATACAGGCTCAGCCCTGTCAGACCAATGGGTTGATCGACTGGCCTTCCCTAACCTTTGAAGAATATGCTCCACCCTCTCTGCAACCTGGGGCAGCAAAAATCTCCCTGAATATTGGGTGAGAGCATCCAACCTCTTCAACAGCCAGGGGAAACTCACCCTCTCTGTACACATGGGTGGGTTTCCTTGCTTGACCCAAGGCAATGTCTTAATTCCAGATCTCAGCTTCCATGATCATCTTCTTAAAGCTGTTTCTCATTCAATCTCTCCTTTCCATGCCCCTTTTAGTCCAATCTGACACTGGTTTTGTTCATACAGTTCTCTCAAAAAAGTCTTTGTTTTTTGCATGCAAGAAGCAGAGTTCCAAGCCATCAGACAGTGAGACACTCCACAAGTCTTTCTGAGATAACTACATCTTCAATTCTGATATATAAATTCCAAGTTTAGCTAAGTCCTCAAATGGTGTACTTTCTTCTGGGGGCTTGATTCCAGAGTCTTGAAAGTTGCAGAATAAGTTTCTATTTTCTTTGTGTCCATCAGCTCAGTCCTCAGCATATTTCTCTCTAGCATTTTGCTGTAAGCTGCAAAGAGAAACCAAGCTTCATTCTCTGGATTTACTTTGGAAAGCTCTTCAGCTAAATGGCCAGGTTCACCCATTTTCAAGTTCTTCCTTCAATAAAATATCAGGAGTTTTCTGCAAGTTTTCTGCAACTTTAAAACACGGATAGCTTTTCCTCCAGTTTCCAATAATAGATTTATCATTTACTTCCATGGTCTCATATAAAGTGTCTTTGGCATCCATCTCACAATTATTACCTTCTAAGGCCTTATCAAAAATAACTTTATGCTCCATATTGCCACCAACAGTCTCTACAAAGCAATCTAGGCCTTTTCCTTCAAGCATCTCACAATTACTCCAAAAAAATACCCCTAACCCTTTTATAATATTATTCCAGCACTTTGGCAATTGCAAAAACACTTCCCCACTCCTCAGTACCAAATTCTGTAGTAGTCAGCCAAAGAGGTGCTGATGCAAAATAGCAGAAACAGGTTGGCTTTTATAAAGGATATTTATTTTGTTTAGAAGCTTACAGTTACCAGGCCATAAAGAACAAGTTACCTCTCTCACCAAGGTATATTGCCATATATTGGTGCAAGATGGCTACTGACTTCTGTAAGGGTTCAGTCTTCCTGGGTTTCTCTCTTCCCAGGGCTTGTGTCTCCCCAGGCTCAGGCTTGCTTCCCTCCACAAGGCCAGCTATAGGCTCTCAGGTGAATGGCTTATCTCTTTTCCTGGGGCTTTCTCTCCCTCCTCACAAACAAGCTCCCCTGTGTGCTTACTTCCTTGGGCTCCAGCATCAAAACTCAACATCAGAGCTCTAACTCTGTCCTTTGCCATGTTTTTTATCTGAGCCCCTACCCACCATGGAGTGGGGGCTCAATGCCCTATGGATGTGGCCCAACCAAACCTCAATCATACTTCAATCAAGCCCAGAGGAACAGACTAGTTTACAAGCATAATCCAGTATCTATTTTTGGAATTCATAAATAATGCCAAACTGCTACAGGACTCATTCCAGGAAGGTGAACATCTTTAAAAGCTTACTAAGAAATGAAATGAGTAAAGTCAAAGTGGATGAAATCATAAAAAATATCTTAATACAGCATTCTTTGGAGTAGAATGGACCAAACCCTGTTAATATCCAACATTGAACCACCTTAAAAATATCTTTATTCACCTAGTTTGGAGGAATTCAAGAAACCTGAAATTGAATAATCAAGGGTTATTTTCATATAATCTAATAAATAAAAGGATTGACAAAAAGACTTGGTGTCCATATCTAAACAGCTCCCTTCCTGACCCAGCTACCCAAGGTCTTATGGACAAGAATGGATAAAATGGTGAAGGGGCAGGGAGGAGATGTATGTGGGACTTCTTGATAGAAGAACTGCAAAAAGCTGTGGTTCCAATACCTGTTTCTAAAGTCCTAATGGAAGACATAGTTAGATTAAGCATGCACAGTGATGTAAAACATGATGGGATTACAGCGGATGTTTGGCTAGAGTTTGGTAGATTTGAACAGGCTTTACATGAACTGATTGTATGTCTTTTACATGAGTACTCTGTATCAATAGGTACTATGTCAGACAATGATAGAACAACACCCCTACATAGCTGAAGCATTTTGATATTGCTTATAAATTTAAAAAAATACATATTGGATTATGTTTGCAAATTGTTCTTTCTGAGGTTTCATGTTTACTTGATTAAATGATGATGAGGGCTTTGATTGGGCCCCATCAATAATGTGGTGAGTCCCCATGCCTTCATGGGTGAGGACTCACAGATAAAAGAAATGGCAAAAGACAAAGTTGGGAGATTTGAGCTGAAGTCCCAGGAAATAAGCACATTGAGGAGCTTGGTTGTGAGGAAAGACAAAAGGCCCTAGGATGAGAAACAAGCTGTTCACCTGAGAGTCTGAAGCTGGTCTTGTGGAGACAGCAGAGAAGCTGAGTCTAAAGAGAAGCAAGCCCTGGGAGTAAAGGAATCCAGAAAGTCTGAACCCTCACAGACTTTGGCAGACATTTTGCTCCAATATGTGGCAATAGAATTTTGTGAGGGCAGTAACATGCTTTATGGCCTGATAACTGTAAGCTTGTACCCCAAACAAATACCCTTCATAAAAGCCAACAGATTTCTGGTATTTTGCATTAGCACCCCTTTGGTTAACTAATACAATAGTATTATAAAATTAATACTTCTTGGTAACTTCTCAACAGACTACAATTAGATTGGAAAAATATAGGAAGAGAACATTTGGTGGTTAATTAAAGTGAAAATTTAGCTGAAAATTGGAATTTTTAAAAGACTTTATGTGAAGTGGAAGCATCTCCTTTACCAGAACATCTTAAGGGAATGAATATTGGGCCTTTTAGAAATGTTCATCCTACCTAGTGTTGTAAAACAGAAGACATATAAATCTGCCCTTCAGCCAATATTATGTATTGGACATACTAAATCAGGGGATCTTAACAAGGGGTCCATAGGCTTGAATTTAAATTAAAAAAAAAACAAAACTGTTCTTGTGGGGATGTGTTGGTGTGGTTGTAATACATTTATTAAATAATACACATTATAGTGTGAACTTAGTAAGTGGTCCATGGTTTTCACCTGACTGGCAAAGGAGCCCATGGAACACAAAAGTTTAAGAATCCTTGTGCTTAATGAAAGCCAGTAAGATTTCCTGAGCCCTCACAAGTCATTAGTTCAAAACAGTGTAGAATAGAAGCTGGAGTCCTGGTATGAACAAATTCTTTTTATTGTATTGTATCTCTGTGGGAATGTAGACTGTGGCATATTACAAAAGTTTTGTTCACCACCTAGTGACAGCATTGGAAATTTGGACCTAAAATTTTCATTTTAGGGAAAATTACTAATTTCCTATCAAAAAATTACCCCTAAGAGGTACTGTATTTTTCTTTTTGGAGTAATGAGAATTCTCTAAAATTGCTTGCAGTGATGAATTGACAATTCTGATTATTGAAAAAAGCCATTGAATGCATACTTTAGATGAATATATTTCCATAAAAATGCTTAAAAAATGAAAATAACTAAAACTGTCCCTATGACTGAAGGACTAAAGGATTTTTTTGTTTAAATGAAATACTCTTAATATCTTGGCTGGTTTCATACAAATGCTTTAATAAGGAAGGCTATGACCAGAAGGGTTACATAATAACATGTAAATTGTTAATATAGGAACAGGCTTTGAGGTGAATGCAAGGAGGTACAAAGAAGCAGTGTGACTCTATTCCTCTAGGACCAACTTTTGAATCAATTGAGTCACTGCTGGATTATATTGCCATTTGAGTGCCTCTCTTTAGACAGCTCATGACTGAGCAAAAGTCAGATTTTATCAAGAATATCAGATCTAAGTTTAATGGACAGCATCCTGCTTAGATGGCCAACGAACTGATTGATGAAGGTATAAACATATCAGCTTGTTAAGCTGAATTGCAAGCTCTTCATCTCTATATCTAGTTCTTATCTACTGCTAGGTGGTGGCCAATGGCCTGACCATATGTTCAGGTACATGGCCAATGAAACAATTGTCTAAAAATGGGGTTCCCTATGAGGGAGAGCCCAGTGGAAATCACAAAGTGAATTTGATGCGTGTGTTAAAGTACAACATGTTGATTGTTGGTTCCCTTCAGAAGAACCCCTTTCTAGGGCCAGAAAGTAATTGGACCCTGTAGGTATCTAACTCAGTGTGTTTGTTTGAGGTGGTTCCCAGGTCCATAATATCAGTGGATATGAAAGGTTATTATAATGCAAAGATAGGCAGGGGCTTATTTTCTAGGCTGAGCTACTATGATAAATACCACCCAATGGGTTGTCTTAAAAAGCAGAAATGTATTATTTCATGGGTTCAGAATCTGGAAGGCTTGATCCTTATTGAGCTTCATAGCATTCTGGTGGGCTGGCAATCCCTATGTTTCTTTGGCTTTCCCATCATGTGATAATGTTCTTTCTTTCTCTTTTAATTTCCTCCTAACTCCTAGAATGCAGCTCCTCTTAATAATTTTATTTTCTTTATAAGACCAGAAATTATAAGATTAATACTCATCCTAATTCAGTTGCTCACAACTTAACTAAAATAGCATCTTCAAAAGGTCTTATTTACAATAGGTTCACAGCCACATGAAAGGGATTAAGAATAAGAACCTGCTTTGTTTTTGGTTTACATAGCTCAATATGTCCCTGGTTGAATTTAGACATATTCCTCTTGCACCCTCTGAGGCATGAAATGCTGACACGTACTATTCTGTCTGGCAGCAAGACATATTTTCTGAAGATTACTATAGGACAGATTCCCCAGCAGGAGACATAGCTAGCAAGTCAGGTAGACACTGGTGGCTCTTGGTGGCAATACATGGACACTGACAGAAATTGCACTTACTCTTGGTTGGGTTTTGTATACCCAGTGGTAGATACAAATTATCAGATTGTTAAAAAAGAACCAGAACAGAAAATACTGTTCCAATTTGAACCATCAAGTCACATTTCTACTGAATAGGGAATGTGCTTTCATCTTTAGAGTGATTTTTTAATGGGAAATTTGACCATTGAGTATATGAATTAAAGGACCAGTAGCCCTACAGCCCAAAAGGGGAAGTAATAACCATCTATTGTTGTCTATACCTCAAACCAAACAAACTGGGAAAATGAAGTCACTTAGACATAGTGTTGGCCTATGCAGCCTTGCTGGTTGGAAATCTTAAATCCATGGGAATTAGGAGTTATCAAAAGCATTATTATAAAACCACAAGAAAATTTAAACATCTTGTAATATTTGTAAACACTTTTTCAGGACGACTGGGACCTCTTCCCTACAGAACAAAACAGTATTCAATGGTAACTAAGTTCCTCCTCCAGGAAATCATCCTGAGGTTTGGACTGCCCCAAACTACTCAGTCAGATAATGAACCTACATTTATTTCAGCCATAGTGCAAGGTAGCAACCAGTATCTCAGACTTTAGTGGAAATTGCATGGAGCCTGTAGAACTGAGTCATCAAGAAAGGTGTAAAGGATGAACTATACTTTAAAGAAAACCTTAAAGAAAATTTGTCAAGAAACACAGTTAAAATGGACAGAAACACTTAACCTAGCTCTCTTTTGGGTCAGGGTGACCCCTAGAAGAGGAGTTTAGTTAAGTCCTTTTGAGCTTATGTACAGAAGGCCCTGTCTAAGCAATCTGAGGGAAAAACCCAATTCCCCAAGGAACTTAGAGGGAGCCCACCATAAGTGGGCCTTGCAATTAGGAGAGCTCTTCACCACCAGGCATGCAGATGCAAATATGCACCTAAAATATTAGGTGCATAAAATATGCAGCCTCTCCACCCCCTCTCAGTCAGCGATCAGTTTCTTTTAAAAGTTTGGAAAAACAAACCGCCTAATATCAGCTTAAACTTAAAAGGGAGGGACCTTACACAGCACTATTAATCTCTCACTCCTCTCTTAAGTTACAGAGAATCAAGTCCTGGGTCCATAAAACCAGAGGAAAACCTTACTACTTATCAAATTTGGCAGATGAAGGACTTACTAAACCAGATACCACACCTGAGCATGAAGTGAAACATGAAGTGGAGCTGGTTGGAAACCTGATTTTCCTATTCAGAAAGAAAAAACTCGACAACATGCTAATTCTGTTCTTTTACTTACAGGACCTACCATTAACTATCCTTTTGGGAAAATACTGATTATCCCTCATACGTGTTTTGCAAATCATTCAAAACCTATACAATAGAACAAAGTGTTATTACTATGTAAATTTGCACAATCAATATCAAGTAATGCCTGGACTAACTGTGCGGTGAAATACTTCAATTAATCTTCATCTTGAAAGCAGAGGCCAGGAAATCTCACTTAAACAAAATTCAACAAACTTTTGTAAAAACAAACCCTAAATTATGTACTACCACAAATGATCAAAAAAAGCAATCAAATTAATCCCATTTTTTTACCTTCTTAAGGTTCACAGCATCACCTGAAACTGCAGCTGCATCCTTCTACTTAGCCACCAAGCTCTCCAGGGAAGTGAGAGCATTGAGGAAATAAAAAAAACAAAGCCAATAACCTCATAACATGGGGAAATAATTTCTCCTTCTGAAAACTGTCTAGCTTCAACAAGTGGCTATTCCATTCATTAATTTTTTTCCCCTTCATTAATTAACTTTTCTTTCAGTGGTTGCACCTGTACTCATGTCATGAATGCAACACTTTATTCAAAAGAATTGCAAACTCTAACAGACTGACTTTTCCTCCTCAGACCATACTCTTACAATAGTTTTCCAAAAGATCAACTCCCATAGGGTCAGCAGGAAGTAGTTACATAAGATCTCAGCTATGTCTCTTTCCCCTGTGATAAGAATAATGATAAAAGCAAGAAGGAGTAATTTGATGGATGTAGGATGACTAAATACTTGAATGTAACTTGTTTCTCTCCCTGTGGCTAAAATATAAAGGAAAGAATTATATGTAAATTAGAAGGTAATGAGATGCAACCTTCTCTTGGTGCCAAATTTCATATCTTGTGGTTGACAATATCCTGTTGAAGCAATGAAGAGTGAAAACCAGCTTCAACTGGTTGGCCAGACCTGCACAGGGGAAGTCACTTGCTGTCCTTATTTCAAATTGCTTAATTAACATAATAAAATTCCCACCCTGGGGAGGAGTTATCCACCCCTTTTTTGGTCATGCAATGTATGTGCAAGCATTATTTCTTGAACATACTAATCATACAATTATATAACTAGCTATGTGTGTTCATCCATATGCATAAAAGCTAATGCATAATCAAAGCAAATGCTAAACAATAAGTTAGGTATTTAAGTAAGAGTAAAACCACAACATGGGGAGTCAGGTCTGAGTCACTTCAGACCGACCTGGGCTCCTGTCTGCAGACATAATAAATGTCATTTCTGCCTAACTATTGTGCTAATATTTTGTTTTTCTCTACATCTCTGGTTATCCCCAAAAGCCCAGGTTTGGGGACCCAAAAAATTGAGGGCCCTCAATAGATAGATTCCTCTGTTTTCCTAATCAATTTAGCAAAGATAGGGTGGGGGAGGAATTTAGATTAACTAAAAAATTCTTTTCACATCATTTCAATATTTTTTCCTTTTTTCCTCACATACCCTGAAATTCCTTTATTCTTACCTGTTGCAGTGGTACCAAGTCAATGGCTGCAATTGCAAGTGTCAGAAACAGTGATGATTTTGTGAAAGAAAAATTGGAGTCAAGTTTGCAGACCATGGCATTTTATTAGAGACACCAAAATTTTACTACAGCAAAGGAAGCCATAATGGAAATAGCTTCAGAGTTCTAGGGATAACAAATGATTTTTGCAGTTATAAAAAGGAAGTTAGTTTGACTTCTATTGTTGGACAATGCTTTGTCAATCTTATATAAAATAGTTTAGGGAAGGTGACTTTATTTTGTATTGGGTCAGAGGTAATGAACTAAGACTTAATTGGTTACCTGGGGCAGAAGTCTTTGTGTAGATTTCAAATTTTAAATGATAAATTGGAAATTCAAGAAAGCATAAGGAGTTTGTTTATTTGTTTGTTTGTTTGTTTGTTTGTTTATTGGCTCTGAGGGTTTCCCAGTGCTT
Organism: Cabassous unicinctus; assembly: GCA_029593785.1. Taxonomy (NCBI): domain Eukaryota; kingdom Metazoa; phylum Chordata; class Mammalia; order Cingulata; family Chlamyphoridae; genus Cabassous; species Cabassous unicinctus. The sequence continues at coordinate 23,857 of JAQZBX010024898.1, forward strand.
TCTTTATACATTATATCAATTTCCTTCCTTTTGGTCAATCCCTCCATTACAAGGGCTTGACCAAATATGTTGTTAGTCTCTCATTCACAAGTAAAAGTCCTTTGTGATTCATTGCCAGTTTCATGGGTTAGCTGAATTTCGAGGTTTTTCATTCTGGTTTTGAATCCTCAGTTATATAATTTGTTGAGTTAGTGGATGTGTAGTAGCATTGAAGAGACAAAAGGTCAGGAAATGACTGAAGAGTATTATGAATATGATTAAGAGGATAGCAAGTGTTCCTTTTAGGACAACTATGAGCTGTGGTCTCCATGACCCAAGAAACCAACCCAAAAGAGGTTCAGATCAATGAGATTTAGGAGCTATCTAAGCTGATTTGCTTGCTTCTCTAAGATAGGCTTCTGCTGCTAATAGCTCTTCATAAAAATTCTCATGTCACTTACAATTACACAGGTTTGGGTCCCAACTAGTGCATACACCTTGGGAAGACAGAACATAGTCCAATGACAATCTGTTTACCAGCCATTTTGCAAGTTACAAAGCTTCATTGGCTAATGAGCTGATGACCTGCCCTAGCTGTGAAATAGATTTCTCTAACTCAAAGCTATCTTTTCTATGTCCATCTGTTATCTTATAGTATATCTTCCAGTATAAGGGATGTCTGTCCCAGTGACAAGGTTAAGAATACCAACAACAGGACACCCCATTATTTTAGTCTGGGTAATGCAATTTCCATGATTCATCTACAGCTGTCTCTCTTCTGTCAATAGTCTCTTAGCAAGGGAAGATGCCTTAACAGCTCTCATGTTTCTAATTTAACCTGTGGGAGCTTAATTTTCATGTGGAAGCTTATCATAAATAGCCATGAGGGAAATAACTTTATATAACAGAAACTAACCCAATTTATGGGTAATACCTTGTATATTTTGTGTTAACATACAAAATAATGTTCTTGGAGAGTTCATAAGGACATATATTTCAATTAAGAAATGGGCTATTTGTATGTAGAGGTAAGTGAATGTAAACTTCAGATGGAGAATCATAATCACTATAATCTTCATTGTTATCTGATATCTTAGTCTCATTTAATGAACAATTTTTTTGCCTGACCTTTGAACCCACGAGAAATATTTGCCTTGAATGGAATAAGTTCTTATGTTATTAAAACATTTGGGTGCTTGGAGAAAAATATTGTCTCTAAAGGGCGTCTGACTCCAATAGTACTCTTGGCTCATGAAAGTAAAAGGAATCTTGCCATACAGAATTTGAAAATACACTATGCCCTACAAGGTGGCCAAATACATCTGTCTAGTTTCTAGGAAAAATACCACATTTCTTGGTTTAGAAAAACCACATCATAATCCCTGTTTCAGAGGCTCATACGGCAGAACTGAGTCATTACAAAAAGGAAATCTATCTGTTTGTGTATATGTTTTTCACCTGGATGTGAAACATCTTCAAGTGTATAGGGGGTGATAATTAGATAAATATATGATTTAAGATTAAGTGGGGGATGGTTTCAGACACAGCAGTAACTAATTGGTTTCATTTGCTATATGGTGTGCTAGAAGGACAAAGGAATTCATTTCAAGGTAGGAGTACATAGAAAAAATAAAGTAAAGAAGAGATTAAAGATAGCATTGTGTATGGAGACTGAGCATTGAAAGAAGTATAGGATGAATAAGAAAACATTATAAGGACATTAAAAAGAAAAAGACAAAGAATAAAATGAGGAAATTCAAGAATGTCTTGGATCTATGATCCTGAGTAACATCTATTTGTTCTGACTTTTTGGGCAAAAGCTGTCGACATGTTTCCATATGCTTGTGGAATCCTTGTGTCAATTTTAGCTTGAGATCCAAAATTGAAGTAATCTCCCAAGTGCTGGGAGCACATTTTAGTTTTGACAGGTGGACCCAGGAATGAATTCCCAGTAGTTTTACAACCATCCTCGTGGTCAATAAACTTAATAAGGTCCTTTCCATCTAGATTCTATACCAGTTTTTCATTGATTGTCTCTTCAAATATATCAATTCTCCAGGGAAGATCATGTAGAAACTGCTATAGAGGACTTTCAAGAAAGGCAGCCTGTATCTATCAAAGGCAGAACTGAGTTTATGTGATTAGGCCCTTAAAAAATTTAGAAATTTTACATTGTAATTGGTTAGAGTCCAGTAAAACAGGAGAAATGATAAGCCAAATGGGTCATCCCATTATGATTTCATAGGCCCTTAACTGGAGTTTTCCTGATGGAATAGTGCTATGGCCATCAAGGCTAAGGGAAGAAACATAGGCTAAGTAGGAGAAGAGGGATTCCCATAATTTAATTAATTTCAGCCTTAAGATACCATTTCTTCATTCCATATTTCCTGAAACTGAGGGTGATAAAGACATTTAAGTTTTGAATTCATGAGCAAGACATTACAAAGTATCTTGATTACAGTTCCAATTAATTTATGGACAATAGTCTTCTAGAGAATATCAGGACTATCCCAGGTGTGAAAACAAAGTTTATTTTTTCAGCTACTGTGAGGGTAGTAGGCTTATGTTTTAGTCAGCCACTGGGCTGCCAATGCTAAGTATTAGAAATAAGTTGGCTTTAAAAGGGGGATTTATTTGGGGTAAAAGCTTACTGTTCCAAGGGCATGAAAAGTCCAAATGAGGCACCATCAGAGATGCATTCTCACCAAAGTTAGCTGCCACATTTTGAAAAAAGATGGCCACTGATCTCTCTTGAGTTTTGAGCTCATCTGAGAGCAACCAGGCAGAAGACTTATTTCTTTCCAGGCATCCTATGTCAGTCTAGAGTGTTCTTCATTCTTTCTGAGTTCAGCTGTAGGTTATTAGGCATACAGAAAAGACTCATCCCTTCTTGAGCTGCTCTGTGGGGCCAGCCCATTGTGACTTTCTACTTGTGTGATCCTCTATTTCTCTCCATTACATGGTAAGATCAAGCATTGTGCGTTCCTTTTCCTGTGTCTGTCTGTCTCTCTCTGTGTATACATTTAGTAAGACCAAGCAAGAAGGTGGAGGCTCAATCTGAGTCATGCCTCACTGATGTAATCCAATCAAAAGTCCAATAGTGATATTATCAAGTAATATATTCAAAGGACACTCCATTAAATTTAAGGCAATAAAATAATATCACACACATAAGAATCAATTAGTTTTAAAAATTTCTCTTTTTGGAATTCATAAAACAATCTCAAACTGACACCCTCCACCTTATGAATCCCCCAAAATCATGTCTTTTCTTATGCAAAATACACTAATTACATCACAATATTATAAAAAAATTTAAATAATTCCAGTAACAATGCAATGTACAAAATCACAAATATATAAGATAATAAATATGCCATTTGTCTTGGGTCAAAAGTTCCCTTTTGGCTGTAAATCTGTGAAACTTAAAAAACAAATAACCTGCTTCCAATATAAGAAGTAAGGATATATATAGGATAAACATTTGTATTAATATAAGGAAAGATTGGGAGGGAAGCATGCATCATGGGTACCAAGAGCTCCAAAAAGCTGCAGGTCATACCCCATTAGATTTCAAAGTCTGAGGTCATCCTTAGAATGATGATTTTTTTCAGGGACTCATTTGGGCTCATACTTTCAAGGGCTTGACTAATGGCCATATTTTGGTTCTACTCTTTTCAAGCATTTGTTGGCAAGTGAGCTCTAGAATTCATTGTCCTGGAACATTGGGCTGATGGCCACAATTTCCTCAATATCTCTTAGTTCATGGGCAAGTGTCAACCTGCTTTGTACAGTGAAGTGGTGGCAACATTCTCCCTAATCTCTGGCATACAGATTGATACCCCTCAGAAGAGTGGGATGGTGACCTAAGTCACCTCACCCTATGGGGAACAGGACCATTCTCTTCAGGGAAGTGGGGTGAAAACCTTAATCTCTCCAACTACCAGGGAATGTGCTCCACCATCTCTGTAGCCTGAGACTTCCAAATTCTCCCTGAGCAAAGGGCTGAAAGATACACCTTCTTCAAATGTCAGGCAAATTCACCCTTTCCATAAACATGAATGGGCTACCTCTCTTTGCTCAAGGAGATCTCTTAATTCCAGACTTCAGAGTTTGTGCTTTCCTTCTGAAGCCATTTGACCTTCAAGCTGTCCCCTCCTTTCCCCTTTTAGTACAGGATGACAGCGGTTTTGTTCACACCAATCTCACAAATTCTTGTTGGCTTAGCATGCAGGAAGTACACAAGCTCTTTCTGGATAACTGCATTTCCAATACTGAAATACAAGTTCCAAGTTTAGTTAATTCTTTGAATACACTATCATCTTTGGGCTTGTTTTCCAGAACTTTTGAATTTCCTAAATCATCAGTTTCTGGTTTCTTTCTGCCCAGCAGTTTAGTTTTCAGCATATCTCTTTCCTCTCACATTTTGCTATAAGGAGGACACAGACTGCAATTTCCACATTTACTTTGGGAATCTCCTCAGCTAAATATCCAATCTTATTGTTTTCAAATTCTGTCTGCCATCTAACATTAGGAGACAATTTTGCAAATATCTCTACAATTCTAAAACAAGGCTAACCTTTCCTCAAGATTCCAATAATAGTTTCATCATTTCACTTGAATGCCTTATGAGAACTAATTTTACCATCTGTGTTTTTACCTAAAATCTCTTCAAAGAAATCTAAGGCTTTTCTATCAAGCACCTCACAATTCTTCCAAAAAAAATACACTTTTCCTAGTTATTAAACCATTCCAGCAATTTTGCCAATTGCAAGTAGCATTAATCCTCTCTGCTGGTACAAATTAATGTTTGCTTTGCCAAATGGTTGCCAATGCAAAGTACCAGAAATAAGTTGGTGTTTGTAAAAAAGATTTATTTGGGGTAAAAGCTTACAGTTCTGAGGCTCTGAAAAGTTCAACTGCAGCACCATCAGAGATGTTGTCTCAACAAAGTCAGCTGTCACTGGAAGCAAATGACCAATGATCTCTCCTGATGTTTGAGCTCATTTTAGGGCAACCAGACATAGGGCTTGTTTCTTTCCAGGAATCCTATATCAGTCTAGGCTGGTCTTTCTTCCCGAGTTCATCTGTAAGCTTTCAGTCATATAGCAGTGCTCATCTCCTCTTGAGATGCTCTGTGGGTCCAGCCCCTTGTGGCTTTTTGCTTAAGCAGTGTTATAGTCCTCTTACTAACATGGTAGTGTCAAACATGGTGGATTCCTCTTCCTGTGTATGTCTCTCTCTGTGTATCCATTTATAACTGAACCAGCTAGAAAGCAGAGAGTCAACCTGAGTCAAGCCTCATTGAAGTAGTTCAATCAAACACCTTAAAGCATTCATCAAGTAATCTATAAAAAATGTTCCTCAATCAAATTCATGCAGTTCAATAGTATCATACCCACAGGAATTGATTAGTTTAAAAACAAAGTCTTTCTTTTTGAGATTCAAACAATAATCTCAAACTGTCACAACTCCTAAAAAGGAAAATTCTTTACCCATAATGAAAATAGGTATATGATAACAAAAACATATTTGTATCCCATACATGGGAGAAGCTGTGTAAAGCACATTTGAAGAAGGTCAAAGTTTCCCTGTCAGTTGATACATTTGACTGTGCCCCACCATTAAAATTTTACCAGGGTTATGTTAATTGACAGGTAAACATAATTTATGTACTCACTTACATTTTGGTTTAAAGTTCCCCCGCCTTTTTTTCATTTGAATAAGATGAAGCTCTGAACTATAACTGTCTGGAAGTTCTTTCCAGGAAACATCAGAGTAAAATAATGTAATTAACAAGGAAATTTGGTTGTTCTGTGGCATGTAGCAATTTTTATAATACCTAAAATTATGATCAATAACACTCTACAGTTTTCTAATATCATGTAACTAAAGCAAGATATATAATGGACAGTTAGATGATTGTCAAATCTTTAGGAATTTTATATAATATGTAAATATTTAAATGAATAATATTTTATCTATATAATCTAACCAATAGATGGTTAGAAAATCACTAATAATTTGACAATATTTTT
>JAQZBX010024899.1:0-29862 GCA_029593785.1 Cabassous unicinctus
TCTATATAATAATTCTATTTAAAAGCTTCTCTCAAAAATTAAAATGTCATAAATATAGATAGCTAAAGATACAGATATATGTGCATATTAAATAAACATTTTGAAATATTAATAATGATTACTGCAACATAAAAAGGTAAACATAATTTGCCATCTATTCATATAATTTTATCAGTTCTTTAGCCATTTCTCTCTAATGCCATGTTACTGTTATTTCTTAAGGGAAAATGTGTTTTAGTATGTCTTATTACTTTTAATTTTTTCACAAAAGTGTCTGAAACCTTCAGGGTTGCATTTATGGGCACCAAATATGGAAATTTGGGGCAACATCATTTGACTGTCTTATGTGACCTTTTCTTGTGCTGAGAACCCTAGAAAAATGAGAGCAAAATCTGCTAAATGGTGAGTAGTCTCAATTTCAGTTTTAATTCATACCTATATTTTATAAATAATTCTGACCGAATAGTCTAACAGGCGCGGCATTCCTGTCTCTTTGTAAGTAAAAGTCCGCCACGTCACCAAACGCCAGTGCTGTGACTTGTGGGCCTTCCTAATTCCATCTCGTCCTCGCACAGAACGCATGCTCACCCGATAAAAGTGCACCATCAGAGAAGTTTCCTTCCACCAGCTGAAATATTCCAGAGCACCCGTGTGGAAGTTCAAATTAAGATCTTACACTGATTGAACTCGTGTCTTTTAATTAGTGAGATTTCATCTTTTATTTGTTCAGCCCCGCCCTGCTTTTATAATGGAAAAACAATCTATGTCTTCTACTTTGTAAGCTTTATTTTCAGTATTAGAATTTGCTAAAAGCTTCAGAAGCTTAAGGTCTTTGTTTATTCACATTCCATTTATTATTCCATTCCAATGTTTCCATCTTTAATCCTTTGATTAAAGATTTCTAACTTATTTTGTAGAAAATGTGACCAAAATGTATAGGTTTTACAAAAATGTTAACAAGTGTAGAACACTTAGGTGAATTTAAATAACAGTTCTTCAAAGTTTTAAGCCTTTCTAAAATTCAGTGGATTATGGCAGCAGAGAAAGGAAGTGACTTCTCCAGTGTTGAAGTAGTGTGTTTGTTAGGGCGAGGTTTGCTGGCTATCACCTTATCACAGCAACTTGCACTTCAGTTTCTTGCTACGACCATGGGGGGAGTTGGGCAGGAGACTATCTGTGTTTTGACCATGACAGATATATTTCAATTGATAGAAAATCACTCTTTGCTTGAACAAAATTTTAAATTTTAGATGCACTGCAACTAAATCCAAGTACGTATTTACCCCCAGGTTTCTTCATTTAGTAAGAATATTTGTTTTTTCAATAACTTGTTTTCTCAAAAATTTTACTCACAGTATTAATAAACAAAAATATTTTCAAAGTTGGGCTTTTAAGCTAGATTTCCAATAGCTTCCACAGTAATGCCGCTTGTTTCAACTTCGATAGAATTGACTTTCATGAATTGGGTAAAATAATTGAACCAATATTGAGGTTAACTTAATTGTCTATATTAATCACTGATTGCATGATGGCAAACAACATCATTTAATGAATTTTGAACTTTTTCTGTTAAAGGAGTCAAAACATTAACAGCTTTTGGTTACCATTTCATATTGGCATTGAATATTAATTTGCTCTGACAGAAAAGTTGCCCTCACAGATCTCCATAAATGCTTCCCCCTTATAATAACTGCCACTGTGACGCTTCTCAAGCACGTCTTTCTCATCCTCTGGGTTCCAGCTCCAGTGGTAAACACTGACAGACATTTTGTGGAAATTACGCATTCAGTCAGGTTCCCAAGAAACAGAGACAACAGCAGTTATTTTCCTAGAGGAAGTAAGAATAAGCAATTGATCCCTCAGGTGTTACAGGCTGGAAGCGAAGAAGGGAATAGCAATGGAGCACAGCTTGTGATGTCAAGAAGCAGCTTCCACCCCTAAGGGGTGGGCGACAGAGGAGAGGCTGGTGGCAGGAGGACGTGGGCCGATACCCAGGGCTTGTCGCTCATCGCAGAGACCTCTCCAAGGAAGAACTCGGGCTGCTGAAGGCGGGTGCCAGCGAGCCAGTGCTGGGTTCTCAGAGCCGCGCGATGAGCCTGGTTCTGGGAAGGTGGGTGGGAGGCGGGGGGCTGAAAATTTTAACAATGTTCTGCTTCTGGAAGGATGTGAATGGAAACAGTGAGCAAATAGAAAAGGGCAGTTCCTTCTCCCTGCTCCAGGCCACTGATGGGGAGAGCCTGGTAGCCAGCGGGCTGACGAGAACCCACGTGGAAAGGGGCGTCCAGCCCAGCACCCCGCGGCAGAGACCTGAACCCTGGTTTAGAGCTGAGGGTCGAGAGCTTAGGCCACAGCACAACCCAAACGCCTGGACACAGACTTCAGGTCCTTACAATTCCATTAACCTCACACTCCAAAAACGCAAAGGCTCATTGATGCTGTGGGGCTAGTTGTACAGTGAAGGTGTTATTAAATAATATAACAAATCAAAATGGGTATCTGTCCCTGGAGCAAGAACTTTGATAATTGTGTTTGTAGCAGGACTCCCCAGCCTCGATTTCCCTTCCACTGTCACCTAAACTCACCTGTAGTTTTCCACATCTTCCACTGAGATGTTCAGCTGGCAACCTGACGGAATCTGTACATCTGACAGCTTACCAAATGTGCTTCAACCAAATGTCAGGAACAATAGGTAGCTTGGAGACCGACTAACGGAGCCAGCTGTCTCTAGTGGTTCGCATCTGAGTGCACGCCTGCTCGGTTTACTTTAAAGGGAAATCATAGCTACGTCTAGAAAGGCTATTGAGAGAGAGCCTTTTCGTCGCTGGCCATCCTCCTGGTCTATCCATGTGTTAAATGAGGATCCTTTCCACTCGGTTTTCACCTCTGACACTACTAAATAAGAGCATGGCAAGAGCTGGAAATAAGGCTTGCAGGTCTGCCAAACATATAATGGCTTATTTTCACGCAGCTATTAATAATAAAACTTTATTAAGAGGAAAAATCCAGGACAGAGCCTCAATTGGATGGAGCCCAAGAAAAAAATAGGCATACCCTTGGATTTATCTGGGCAAAGCAGAAGTTTTGGCTGCCTTCCTCCTGGGAGCCCATCCCTAGAGAAAAGGTGACAACACAGAGGGCAGAGCAGAGGATGCCTGGTCTCTGGGATTGGGCCCAAGCCAATGCCCACTCAGAAGGGTCTGAGCCAACCCTGTCCCTTCCTGCAGCCCCACTAACGAGAAGCCGCCTGGCTCGCCTGAGCCTTGGGGAACGCGGGGCCTGGGAGAGCCCAGGACTCTTTCCAGTGGAGCACTTTCTGCGTGGAAACAAGAGGAGTGGAAAGCACTTTTTATTCCCCAGCTTTTTATGTTGAGAATGTTAGTAGCCTGTTTATATCGTTAGAGAATTACAGTGTTAGAATACTTTCCCATACATGCATAAATGAAATATAGATCTTTTAGGGGGTTATATGTCAATATTATTGATATAGATAAAAAAACAGTGTGAACATGAAATATGTACAAAATGTAATTTTATATGTTTGCATGCCATATCCATCTCTGCAGCTGATAGACTGGACGAGCACTAGATGGGGATCTGGAGACTTCGATGTTAGATTTCTGTGTAGTTTACCAGCCATATTTCTCTGGTCTGGTGTTTATGAAGTGAAATGGAGAGGTGGAGAGGGTCAGGTCAGAGCTCAGGGGTTCCCACCAAACCTGGCATTCTGAGGTCAATAAAAACATATATTAGGTGACATTTTGTTGGAACAATAATAGTCTTGCCGCAAATCCTAGCTCAATGTGCCACATAACCACAAGAACCCAAAGAGAACAAAAGATTTAACTTCAATTTTTATTTTGATTTTTTTTTCTTCTAAAACATGTGTGGTCTTCTGGAAAGGACATACTTTTAAATGAAAATGGAATTTCTACCCAAGATGTGTAAATCCTAAAGCCACTCATTTGCATGAACAGTTTCCTTCTGACTAGTCTCTACCAGTTCTAGAAAGAAGGGGATTAATGTGTTAGTGTCAACTCCATGGTCGACACTGCAAATATCAATGCACTCGGGCTGCGTATATTCATGTAGGGTAGAACTTAAAGGCAGAGAAATATCACATTTCAGAGGAGGAGTTTGAATGCCTCAATCTTCAAATGTATGTGTGATATATTTCACAGGGAATGCAAAGCCCGTGCATTCTATAAACAGTCGCAGAAGGACAAGATTTCAGCACTCTCATTCAACTGACTTTTATTAGGTCCTTAGCATCTTGGGCCATAGATTAGGCTGTACATGAAAGAAATGATTAAGAAAGAGTTCCAGCTCTCTCGAGTTTATCCCGGAAATTGTCAGGAAAACAGAACATTAAAAAAACCATTTGATAAGCCTCATAATACAGGAAAGTACAGGGTGCAAAGGGAGTTCCAGGTTAATTGCCCAAGCATACGTCTTCCAAATTTACAAATTAATAACATCAAATTCACTCATTTCCAACGTGTGTCCTGTTTGTCTTATTGAAGTCTATTTGTAAACTTACAAGACCCTGTTCAGGATGCTTAGGCAGGACCTAAGAAAGTACAGGGGCCACTTTCAGGGTTTGGGGATTTCCAGGTGCTCCCTTCTCTTTCATTCCCTTTGTGTTACTTTCCCCAGGGTGGGGTGGGGAAGGGGGGATCTTAATCTTAACCCCACTCCTGCGGCGGGGGGGGGGACCCATTTTAAATAAGACCTTTTGAAGAAGTTAGTATTTCCTTACAAGCATTTTTGTAAATTAATAAATATCAAAAGCTGGTTCCTTAGCAAAATGACCTTTCTGGCCCTGGGCCGCTGGCTTGGGGCTGCTTAAAACAGTCCAGGGTAGCAACATCTAACTGACCTGAGGTAGAGAGGTGGGGGCGTCTCAGCGGACCTGCAGGAGCCAGGGCTGGGTCTGGGAGACCACGAAGGTGATGGGGGCAGCAAAGGGGCTGGGGACTAAGTGTCCGAGCCCAGGGAGAGCAGGGCGGGGGCAGGTGTGGGGCACGCGGGGACTGGCAGAGCTCGGCGGCCCTACGCATCACACGCAGGGTAAGGAGAAGCAGGGTTTCTGGAGAAGAACGTCAGAGGAGGGCAACTTTTGAAGGATCGTGTATTCTGTGCTAAGTTATTTGGGCTTAACTCTGCCAGAAATGGGACACTGCAGCTCTTCTTAGGGTTATTGTCACTTTCTTACTATCAACAACTTAGAGAAGTTGTCTCTCAGAGAACGAGTGCTGAAACCTCAGAATGGAGCTGGTAGGGACTCACAGTACAGCTGTCAGGACTCGGCAGCCACAGGAACAGAGCCCGCTGACATTCACACTGTTTTAGCAGAAAGAACGCAGGTTCGGGCGCCGCCCCATTGTTGACGCAGGTGCTCTGTTCTTTCAATTACAGGAGGCAGAGACATCTTGGAGACGGGGAAGGGAGAGAGAGGAGCAACTTTGGCTTCTTATTCCACCCCCATTATTAGTTCCTCTCATGAAGTAAGCCTTAAATGCCAACTCCCGAAGGGATATTATTAAGTCTGGTTTTCCATTTCTTTCTGCAGCCCAGAAGGAATTAATGCATTCTCTTCAGAACAGATAGAAAAAAGTATATAATCACAAGTGTTTAATGCATTTAAGTAGTGAAAATTTTGAGTACAGAATATTATTAAATGAGAGCAGAAATTTGGTGCTATAGCATGTCCAGGCTGTTGAATGGAAAGGTAACATATTTATAGGGAAGAGATGCCGATGTGAAAGCTAGTCAGTCACCAGGGTCACCTACCAGAGGCTGACTTGAAGATTGTTGAATAATCTACTTGAGCTGTGTAGCCAGCATAACGTTCACCATTTAATGATGCTCAACAAATGCCAGTCCTCTTCGTCTGCTAACAAATGTGGTTCCCCTCATATTGGCCAAACTTTCCATTATTTTCACCTAAAATTATCCACATTCATTTTATTCACTATTGCCTTTAAAATGAAATATACATTTTTATATATGCAAGCAATGGTCATCATAATCTACTTTAAAGTGTGATAGACTGGTAACAATAATAAGAATAATATCAGGGAAAAGTTTGCTTAAACTGTGCTGTACATATAGGTTGGTAACTAAAGAATATATTTAAAGTAGTAATATTGAAAAAGGAAGAGGATGTGATAAAATATTATTTTAAGAAAGGTGCAGGCTATATGAATGATAAATATAGTTACCACCATGCAAAATGGCGTGGAAGAAAAAAGAGGGTAAAGCATTAAAATGTTAACTACAATTTTTTTTCTTTTATGCTGACTTTTCCCTCTACTCTTTCTTAGCACATTTACAAAATCCCTACAACTCCACCTCCTTTTCCGTCTGGTGAACCCTTGTTTCAGCTGATACCTGTTTCGAGAGAAACATTTCTTTACCTCTCCTGTGAATCATCACTCCTGTTTCTGTGCTGCTATGTGCTGTCGATCGGGAAACAACAGACGAGGCTGCAAGTCAGCGAAGGTCTTTATTTGGGATCTTAGAACCTCAACTCAGGGAGCACAGAGCCAGGCAGCAACCCAAATCTTTTCCGGTCTTGGCACTTTCAAGCAAGCGTTTTAAAAGAAAAAGAAGACGGTATAAATTGTGATTGATGGATGTCCAGAGAGTTCCAAATGTCCTCCAGGTTCGACAGCTCACTGTGCTCTTATCTCGTGTTTGGCAGTTTGTGCTATCTGACTGGGACTGGCATGAGTAACCTGCAGAATGACCTCCAGACTCCATTTTAAATCTCCTAAGACTCTATTTGTTCTTATTCTTTTCACAGCACCTTTTAATTTATTTCTGAAGTATTATTAAATGCATACTGCTGCAATTGTTTGTGTCTATCGGCTATATTTACCAAAATATGACACTGTAATAGACAGCCTTTGTTGCATGAAAAAAGAAACACACAATCTCAATGTCAAACAAAAATGTGAAATCTTATACTTGGGATCAGCAGGTCAAGAGGGGATTGCCGAAGGTGGGCTTGGCCCTGCTCAGGTCAGCTCCATGTGGTCACCATGCGTCCCACACAGAAAGGGTCACACACATCCAGAGGAGGGGCTTCTCATGATCACTGAAGAAAAAGAGGCAAGTAAATTCCAAGTCTCTGCTCTGTCACATGCACAAGGTCATCACATTGGCAAAAAAAAGCCAAGATCAAAGTCGAGGTGTTAGGAAGTTTGCTCTGTCCATGCGGAGGCCTTGGCATGCATGTGAGCCCACATCCTACGGCAGGAGAGTGAAGACGTGTGACAGGTAATCCAGTCCACTGTAGAGGTCCTTCACAGTGTCTAGCATTTGGTGAAATCAGTGCCTCATTCTCCTCACGTTGTCCGGTACTTAGTGGTTATGGGGTAATGGCACAAGGACACCAAGGGACTCTGGGACACAGTGGCCTCTGCTTCTCCACAGCAGGAAAGCCATTGCCATTTCCCACTTGAAGCACAAGCGCTTGATCCTGCCCAGAGAAGCGCGGAACCTTCTCCAGCATCTGCCATTTATTCGCGTGCTGTGTCAGTTGCAGAATAAGCACTGGAGGTTTTATTCTTGATATGACCAGCATGCCTTTATCAAAAGACATTTACATAGTTAAAATTGATGCAAAGAAGTGTTTTCGTTTCAGATCGGTGACTGTTTCTTAACAAATATACAAACACTTCTTTGTTTGCTCAGAATATATATTGGGTATATCAGCTGACTTTTTAAAAATTGTGTAAATGTTTTTGGTAAAATGAAACCTACCTAAGAAATTCATTCAGCATGGATTCATGACAGACGTTTCCTTAAAAGGATGAGGGATCAGACTACAACCTCAGATGGAAGAAGTATTTTTTATTCATGATGTTTGCTTTAGCTCTTAACTCAAAAGATATAAAAAATGTTAAAAAATTTAAAATCGCGTAATGCATTTACTCTAGGGGGAAGTTAATGCCTGATTCTGAGTGATACTTGGAAGAATAAAGAATAAATCCTGTGTGGGTTATAAAATGCTTTGTGTTCCCCTCATGCGTGGGAGACACACAATGCATGGTATGTGTTATTATACTATTACTATTATTTACTTTTAAAGAGACCCGAGATTAATACCTCTCACAGAATACATATCATGCTAAGGAGCTGACGGCCCCACCCCTCATTGCTCCAATGAGACACTGAAGCTGGGCTGCCCACTGCCTTCCATAAGGTCCCAGAGCGAATGAGCAGCATCTCAGAGACAAGAAGAAAGGTTTGCTTCCATTTCCTAGTGTAAAATATTCTTTATAATTGATAATGTTTAGAAATAAGAATGAAGAAAGATAAGTATAATGGTAGGGAAGAAAGAATGTTTTGGAAAGTAGCCTGGATGGCAATGTTTAAAAAAAATGGTGAGGATAACAGAGCTCAGTGGGTGAGATGTGGTGTGGATGACGGAGTTCAGAGGGTGAGACGTGGTGAGGTTGGCAGAGCTCAGAGGGTGAAAAGTGGTGCAGATGATGGAGCTCAGTGGGTGAGACGTGGTGAGGATGATAGAGCTCAGTGGGTGAGACGTGGTGTGGATGATGGAGCTCAGAGGGTGAGACATGGTGTGGATGACGGAGCTCAGTGGGTGAGACATGGTGTGGGTGACCGAGCTCAGAGGGTGAGAAGTGGTGAGGATGATGGAGCTCAGAGGGTGAAACGTGGTGAGGATGACGGAGCTCAGAGGATGAAAAGTGATGTGGATGACAGAGCACAAGCTTGCTAGGCTTCAGTGTGCACTGGAATGGGTATCTCAGATGGATCTAAACTTTTAATCTCTGTATTTGAACAAGGATGGAAAGGACTCCTAAAGCTTGTGGTGTCCCCGAGGACCCCTCTTTGTGATAGCAAACAAGGTTGGCATGTTTCAGCCAGAGCTTTCCCAAGGCAGCATGCATATCACTCAGGGGCTCTAGAGCCACACATTTTTCAGGAGACAGGAGTAAGAAACATAAAATGACAACTTCATTTACAAACATCCAGAAATTGAATTACATTCAAATTACTTATTTATTTGGTTCCTTGATGTTATAGTGACTGAATTCTGAACCTGATAGTTTTTGTTTTCCATGGTCTGTCTTTTGTTCCATATCAGAGTCACTGTGATGGTTTCATTTCTACCAAAATTAAAATCTACAATTCTGTTGAAAATTGCTGATAGTCAAGAAATTTCTGCTTAAAAATTGCATCCTAACCTGGGTTTGCTAATGTAACGTGACAAACTTGGCCTCACCAGTCTGCCTTTACAATTTAAGGTCCTACATTCTTCAATACTCATATTACAATGACTTCAATACTTTACCTGCCAAATTAGGGTTTCTGTTTCTAAAATATGACAATTTTACTGAAATGTGCCCTGGAATCATTCCTTGTAACACAACTAGGGCCACTTGAAGAAAAGCAGAAAATAGTATACCATGAGTCAGGGTTCTGCAGGCTTCAGCCTCTGGAATTTTTCTTTGCAGCCAATAGTCCTTATAGCACCACCACCTTGTGGCTTGCAGAGGCTTACAGAATTCCATTCACAATTCTAGCACTGCTAGAGGAGTAGGGTCTGATAGGACACACATCCTGTTAGCTCCATTGCCCCCTTCCTTGCTTCAGAATTGCCAGAACTGACAGTTGATTTTCCTAGACTCCTGTGGCCCCTCAAATTACGAGGTAGAACAATCTCTCTCAGTATCATTGTATTAGTCAAGGTTCTCCAGAGAAATAGAATTGACAGGATATGCCTGTGTGTGTATGTGAATGTTAAGAGATTTATTATAGGAACTGGCTCTTGCAACCATAGGGATTGTCATGTCCAAATGCCACAAAGCAAGCCACAAATTGGAAACTCAATAAAGGTGACATTGAAATCCTCAGGAGAAGCTGCAAGTTGGAAACTCCGATGAAGGCAATGATGAATTCCCCAGGAAAAGCCATCTGGAGTACAGAAAGAAATTCTCCTATCTGGCTACTGAAATCATATGTTGTCCCTGGAAGGCCTTCATCTGATTGTATAAGAAGACTGCTTTCATTGCTGAAGGCAATCTCTTCTGTGGACGGCAGATGCAATCAGCCATAGATGCAATCAAATGTCTAACAATTTAAATCCAAAAAATACCTTCACAAGACTGGTGCTTGGCCAAACAACTGGATACCATAACCCAGCTAAGTTGATACTTGAAATTAACCATCACAGTCACCTTAGGTCATGAGTGACGCATAACAAAAAGCCCAGTCCCCAGTGTCATATCTTAGTGGTAAACTATATTATTTCATACATATCCATTTTCCATAGAGTGAACTAAAAGTTCCAGAGTGGCTGGGTCATGAAAATTAAAATCACCACCTGGACATGTACCTAGAACTGTGATTTGAAATTTGATTGACTATGTTAGGTGGTGTGGCAAGAGATGCCTAAACTCTCAGCCAAAACCAGCTGGAATGCACCAGCTCCTTGTATGGCTTTACTGACCACTGGGCTTCCAGGTGCACCCAGCTAAAGGTGAGGAGCATGGTCCCACTCTCTTTACTTAATGTGATTGGTTGGAAGAAAACCAAAATGGCATGAAGGAAATTTAATGTGGGTTTTCTCAACAGTGGCTTGTTGGCATTTGGGGCCAGATAGTTCTTTTCCTGAGTACTGTCCTATGCACTGTAGGAGCTTTATCAATGTCCCTGGTGGCGCTAGAAGCCAGTAGCACCCTCGCAACTGGGACAACCAGAAATGGCCCCAGATTTTGTCACATGATTCCTGAGGGATGAAATTGCCCACAGTTGAGAAGCCCTGATGTGATGCAAGTCATGTGTGACTTGATGTGATGAAAGCAGTCTTTTAAAAGCATTCAGTAGTGAGGGTGTGATACCTTGGTCACTGGAATCTTGACATGAATTGCCAGTTTAGCTCCAATTCCTTCTCCAGATGCTCAATAATTAAAATATCTGAAAGAAATGATAAGTAAACTAAGAGATATACAATTGGGCAGACATAATCTTGCAATTGCTCCTCACTTAACAAATTTAACCAGGTTCTGCTCGGCATCAAAATATAGCTTCAAATTCTACTGATTTTCCTTTATGTGTCATGCAATGTTGTCCACAATGAGAATATAGCCTTAATTTGGAGCCTAAAACTCTATGCATATGTCCCTCTGTTTAGAGTATGCATGTTCTTATAGCCCATTCAGAGGTACCACAAACCCCACACACCTACTTGCTGCTTTGCAGGCCAGTGGGGGCTCCCTCCTACCATGCTCCCCCTGCCTGCTGCAAGCCCTTGCCTTTAGTAGGTAGAAATTGTGCATGCGTCGTAAGGTATTCTAATGTCTGCATTTCTTATCGTTGCAGAAAATTGAGGATATATTCCCCTCAGCATTTTGCAGATCCATAATCTTAGAGCTGGAGGGGATAGGAGAGCCACTTTAGATTAAGGGGAAAGGGGTTCAGAGGTGAGAAGTGATTTGCTCAAAGTCACTGGACACATGGAACAAGAAGTCAGTTTCTACACTCAGATCCCTGCTCTTCATTATATTTTTTAAAAATAAAAGCTGACAATACAATAAGTACTCTGCTGAATTTAAAATTCGAAGGACAAAAATCTACTTACACCCCTGCCCTTCCTCATGGTTGAAGTGCTTGCACCGGGGGAGCTGCTTTTTGGTGGGTCAGTTCTCCACGGTGTTAAATGGCCCCAGTGTTCTTTTCAGGTGCATTACAGAGGTCTGAGCAAATTCATGTCTGTTGCTCTGGTCTTTTATCTTATAATGCAGGTGCCAGCATGCTGGTCCGGCCTCCTTGAAATGCTCCTGGGTGTGTTAAGCCACTGCTCACAGCTACCCGGCATGCTGGTGTCACAGTTAGCGAAGTGCTCGGTGGGCCTCCTCGCATCCGTCCCCCTGAGCTGAGCCACTGGCCTGACTGGCTTTCCTTAGCTCCTCAGCAGCTTTCCAGCCCTGGGGCATAACCTCCCCCAGGGCAAACCCCAGTCTGCACCCAGACACCTCCCCTAAACCCACCTTGGCCCCAAATGGCAAGCCTGCCATCCCCTCTGCCCGGCCCGGAGGCCTTTCGCCTGAGTCTCTGCTTTCAGGGAAGGGACCCTTGACGAAGGGAAGCCACAGCCCTCTCCAACCTCAGGAAGCCGCAGCCCCAGGCCTCCCTCCACCTGTGAGCTGCCCCGGCCCCTCCAGCTCCCGCTCCCTGACCACCCCTTGTGCCACCACCTCTGTCTTGTACCCGTGAGCGACCAGGACCTGTGAGCCTCGGTTTCCAATGGCTTCACACCTGACCTCCACCCGCAAGCAAATTGAAAACCCAGCTTAACTACTCTGAGCACCTCTGCTTGCCTTCCAGATGGTTCAGTTTTCAGGCCTCTGAGGACCACAGGGTTAGTCCAGGGTTAGACACGGCACTCTCATTTTCCCACCTTCCCCCCACACTCTTAGGCATCAAAATATATAAAATATTTGTATATTCTTTTCCACTTACTGGTCGGCTTCTTTCTACCCGACAGGAGGCTTATTGGCAGCTAGAAGCCGTGCTTCTCAGGGAAGACTGGCTCAGGGACACTGCCACCAGCATGACAGCGGCTTTGTGTCTCTTCTCCGCGGCCTTCATCCTCGGGCTCGTGTTGATTAAGAAGTGGTCTCCACTTTCTGCCAGGGAATGGGGGCTCACACAGCCTGGCTCCTTAGCGGCAGGGCAGGCGGCGCCTGATGCACGCTCTGAGCACATCCGTGGAGCCCTCTCTGGTTTCCTCCGCCTCCAGTCTCTGGCGACGTCCTTTCCTGATTTCCCACCCATGTTCCTCCCCAGTGTCTAGCAACAGTTTTATTGTCCCCTCCCTCATTCCCCTTGGGAGTATACAAAGTTCGTGGGCTGGAGCGAAGCAGGAAGAGATTCCAGAGGTTGGCAGGCAGCTGCTGAGCAGGGCATCACCAGCCATCACCCATCAGCTGCCCCCAGACCCATTAAATGCAGCAGCTGTAGAAATTCTTCCTCTCCCTTGGAAGGGGGGGTTATTTCACGCACTGTTTAAACTTCTCTTACAAATGTAGCACACCGAGGTTTATTGCATCATGAACTCACTTTTGCAGGGGGTCAGATGTTTTTAGGATCTAAAGTGAAAGAAGGATGATTGGCATAGCAAGCAAATACCAGGCTGGATTGTGAATCAAACTGACAAAGAGAATAGAATTCCCAGAGTCCTAACTATTTCAAGAGGATACGTTTTATTAAGTACCAACTGGTAGGGTAAACTCTTTGAGTTACCATGCTACATGTTTTGATTGTATTATCACATCTCTACACGGTAATTTCCCATTTAACAGATAAGAACAATTAGAATGAGACTCTCTTAAGGGACATAGTCAGCTTGCAGGCGTGGTTTTCTGTATTATAAACACTGAGGAGGAATGAGAGCGTTTGCTTTGGGAAGGGCTGCGCGAGGCCAGCGGTTCTTCAGAAGGACCCTCTCCTGGCCCTGCTACCCGCTTGCTCTCTGACAGTGACGATGCTATTGGCTCAGCATGAGGGGAACCGAAATGAGGTTTGTGCAGCGCACCCCTCTTCTAGGCAGCCCGCGGAACCGCACGAGGCCAGATCGCGTGTCCTTGGAGCTCCGTGTCGCCTTTCTTTCCTCTGGATGCGTGGCCTTTCTGAATGAGCGCTGAGGATGGTGATTCCCTCTCTTGAATTTAAGAATGAATTGAGCAATGGATATTGGTATCACAAGCAGCTCTGTTGCTGACAAAGCTGGGTGGGAGGATGGTGGATTCACTCAGGCCAACATCCAGACTGAATATTTTCCCCACGAATTGGGGAAATTTATTTGCAAGACAGAGGAGCCCAGTTCTGGAGGGCTACCCCACGGACGCAAGAGTGGAGAAGCGATTATGCGTGCTCTTGACCCAGTTTATCCCACTTATCAGGGTGTTAGAAAAGAAGGAATGCCGGCCAAAGCAGCTAGAGCAGGCTCCCCTTTTCCTGTGGAAGTCCGAGCGTGGAGCTAGGAAGAAGACAGGTGGAGCTCACATACCTAAAGATCTGCTGTCAGGAGAGGAGCTGGAGTAACACTTTGCTTTTATGAGCTGACGGGAGCAAAGGAAAAGGAGATAAACGATTCATTCTCCTTCCCCTTCTCTAGCATCTTCCTTCCAGTTCCTAGATTGAATTCAGAGAATCACCAGCGCCTGGCAGGGCGCTCTCGTTACGGCGTCCAGCCCTGCGGTGGCTACTGGCTCACTCTGTAGCTGTTTGGACTGAGTTCAGCGATCACGGTACCTGGACTCAGGTAAGCAGGTGCAGCCCAAATATGGGAAAACGAGATCGCGAAAGCACAGCAGCAAGTTGTATGATGAGAACATTGCAGATCTCCTTCTATTCAGATGATGGGTATCTGGCAGCGTTCTTTCTTTCTTTTTTCCCTTAATTTACCCTTTCATTCAAATTCTATTCACACATGATGCAACTCAGTGGCCTCTCCTGGCCCTGTCTGGTCCAACTTCAAAGACGTGACAGCTTGGCATCACTGAAGGCCTCTTGGGTTTGGGATGAGATGACCTAGATTTAGAGTCTATTGACATCTCTGACACTCTGTGCGTCAGACATTAGGGATGAACTTGGAAATTTCTATTTTACGCAGTTGGCAGGATGATCCAAATTAAACGAGGTCATGAACTCAGTATTTTCACCAGGTTACGTGTGTAACTTATACTCACACACACACACGCGCCACTTTGGCAAATATGCGCACTTGAGGGACCACCTCAATCACGGTATGGGGCATATTGCGTCACCTCCAAAGACCCCCTTCTGCCAGTTTGTGGTTAACCCTTGACCCCAGTCTATGCCTCTGGAAACTGCTGTATATGTTTGTTGTCCTTTTGGTGCTGCCTTTTCCAGAAGGTCATAGGAATGAAATTGTACATGTGTAGCCTTTTGAGTAAGGCTTTTCTCATTCGTGATGCATTTGAGATTCATCCGTGTTTTGAATGACTCAAGAGTTCCTTCCATATTCCTCTTCTTGTGTATTCCATTCTGTGATGCAGTTCATCAATTTATGAGTTGATGACATTTGGATTATTTCCAGTTTGTGGCAATTATGAATATAACCATACTATAAACATTACATAAAGATTTTTGTGTGAATGTAAATTTTCATTTCTTCTGGATAAATACTTAGGAGTTGGATTGCTGATACAAATGGTAACAGGATATGGACCATTATAGTAAATTATCTCGTTGTTTTTTAAATAAGCTGTTCCATTTTGCATTCTCACTGGCAGTGCATAAGTAGTCCAGGCTTTCTCTATCAGCGCCATCAATGGGTAATGTCACTTTAAAAATGTATATATGTAACCATTTGAATAAATGTGTAGTAATATTTTGTATTTTAACTTGCATTTTATTACTGACTGTTGAGCATCTTTTCATAAGTGTATTATGTTCCTTGTATCTTTTTTGATAACGTGTTTAAGGCTTTTGCTCACTTTTATTTTTAATTATTGTTTTGAATGCTATTTATATATTCTGTACATAAGTATTTTATTTAGTATATATTTTAAAAAATATTTTTCCTAGTGCATTTTTTTTACTAGTCTTTTTATTTTCCTGAGAATTTCAAAGAGGAGAAATTTTTAATTTTGTTGAACTTCAATTTATCAATTTGGTTTTTTTGTTTGTTTCTTGAGCTACTTTTTTGTCTTTTCTAAGAAATCTTTGTTTAAACCAAGGTCACAAAGATTTTCTCTGAGGTATTCTACAAGGAATCATATAGCACTATTTTTTATATTTAGACTTACAGTCAAATTCAGTTAATTTTTTATGTGTTGCTAAGTTGGTATGAGGCCAACCATTGGAATACGATGATAAGTAGCCTCTACTAACATCTACCATTGTGCCAGTTATTGTCTGTTGGTCCCAACTATTCTTTGATCCATTTGCCATCATTTTCTGCCTGTTTTTGGGTTAGCTTAGCATTTTTAAAATGTTCTGTTTTATCTTCACTATTAACTTTAAATTATACCTTTTTCTTGGTGTTGGTTGTTCCTTTTGTTTTAGTTCAGGGCTGCCTTTAATATGCTATATAAATCTTTAATTAAAGTCTACTTTTTCTGGAGCAATGCTCATGTAACTCAGGTTGAATTGAAAACAAAGTACAATGTTTTTATTGTGCTTGCTTCCTTTTCCCTCACCCCCTTAGTTGGTCAGGCTTTAAAAAAGGCATGCGGGGGCTGGTGGGAAGATGGTGATGGACTAACAGGCAGGGCTGAACGCTCTCACAAAAGCAGTGGTGAAAGAGCCAAAATCTGTCCAAGGGACCCGGTTTACGGGTCATCAGACCAGGACAGTGCTACACAACTCCCAGGGTGTACGACAGAGAGACGAAAAAGCCAAAATGACAAGCATGACTTACCAAGCCCCATGGTGGCCGGGAAGGGTTCCCTCCCCACCCCCAGAATATTAAGCTGGGGTACAACCCCTGGTTGACTGCAGCCGACTAAGAGGGGAGAAGACATCTTTCTCCCTGTCAGCTGTTTCAAGAAAAAAGGAGGTGGGGTGGGATTGGGGTGTTTTCTTCAGTGAATTTGGCCAGCAGAGCCCACTTTGAATCTTTGATCTGGAGATTCAACACAATACAGGAAAGCCAAGACTGAAACAACTCTTCGGAAAGGTGAGCTGACTAGCACCATCAGCTGTCCAGGCAGGAAATTGCATGGACAAAAACTGTTCCTCTTTACTCTCTGTATTCAACACCTGGGAGAAAATCTGCGCCCCACTAGTGAGTCTCTGGCCTGATTTTGATAAGTTAAGCAGGGCAATTTTAAAGACTTCAAATAACTTGAACCAAATATCAAAGAAGAGCTGTGGGGAAAAAAAACAGTAAGCAAGAGAGAGAAATTGGCTGTCAGAATAAATACACCAACATATTCAGATGCTTATATATCAGCGCAAAAAATTACAAGCCATACTAGGAAACAGGAAGCGACAACCCAACCAAAGGAATAAACCAAATATCCTGAAGAGATACAGGATTTAAAACAATTAATCAGTGATAATCATACAACAGAATTGTTAAAAATGTTTGTAAATCTTTGGAAATGAATAGAAATGATTAAAGCATATCATGGTGTGTGTAACTAGCAGTGCTATTGTATGAGAGTAGTTGAAAAGAAAAGTCTAAGATCATGTGTATTACTAGAAGGAAGGCTAAAAACTGTAACACGGGACTGTATAAGATAGCAAAACTTCATGTAAAACACGAATATGGGTGATATTGCATTACAAAACATAAATACAAATATGCTAGAGAGAAGGAAAAAGAA
Organism: Cabassous unicinctus; assembly: GCA_029593785.1. NCBI lineage: Eukaryota > Metazoa > Chordata > Mammalia > Cingulata > Chlamyphoridae > Cabassous > Cabassous unicinctus. The sequence goes on from JAQZBX010024899.1 coordinate 17,334, forward strand.
TAGCAGCTATGTACACCATGCAAAGCACAGGGAAATTGAGAAGTGATGTTTGGTTTGTATGCTTGTTTTGTGTTTATTATTATAGGAATAATGAAGGTGCTCTGGGAGTGATTGGGGCGATGAATACACAAACATGTGATTACACCGAATACCATTGATTGTACTATTTGGATGGATTTATGCTTTATTAATATGTATTAATAAAATTGAAAAAATGCTTAAGAAAAAATTATGAATGTGCAAAATAAATTAGAGAGATGTAAATGAAATAGCAGCTATATATGACAAGGTAAGATTAGAGAGATTAAGAGGTGAATATTAAGGGGTACAGTTTTTTGTTTGGGTTTTTTTGCTTATTATTACTATTAATATTTGAATAATAAAATTCTCTAATAATGATTGAATTGATGAATGCACAACTATGTGATTATACCAAAATACCATTGACTGTATACTTTGGATAGATTGTATGCTTTATTAATATGTATCAATAAAACTGATTTTAAAAAGAGAATAAAAATTTTTTTAAAAAGGCACAGACTTCAGAGTGCTTGTTACTGTGGAAGGTGCAGTGGTTGAGAGCTACTAAACCTGTTGAGGGAAAGCTTATGGCTCATCAATTTATTTTTATATATCTAATATGCCACATATTCAAGGTATCAGATAAATATGTTTTTAATATTCAATAATTTTATTAACTTCATTGTTATACAATAAATTGCACATATTTGACTTTCACATTTTAATGAGATTTGACATATATTTGCACATGGGAAATCATCACCAAAATTAAGATAATGAAAAAACACATTATCCACCAAAATTTCTTCCTGTCCCTTTACAAACCATCTATTCCTCACCTAAGCTTATCTCCTTATCATCAGGAAACCACTAATTTATTTTCTGTCCCTATAGATTTGTTTGCATTTTCTCTAATTTTATGTAAAAAATGTATTCTGTACTTTTTTATTTGGTATGGCTTCTTTTTATAATTATTTTCGGTTTCATCCATGTTATTTGCAAATATTTGTGGGTACTACTTTGTTTTTGCTGAGTAGCATGGATACACCACAGATGTTTTATATTTTCACCTGCTGAAAGACATTTGGAATCTTTCTAGTTTTAGGCATTATGAACATGAACATTTGTATACATCTTTCTGTGTGGACATAATATTTAATTTTCTTTGGCAAAGACGAAGTGGTGCAGTCATTGAGTGATAAGGTGGGAATATTTAAAAATTTTTAAGTATCTGCCAAAGAGTTTTCCAAAATGGTTGTGCCATTTTGCATGCCATCAGAAGTTTATGAGGGTGCCAGTCTCTCCACATCCTCTCCAATGCTTTGTACGACAATCTTGTCAAAGCCATTCCAATGTGTGGATATTGGTTTCCCATGATTTATATATGTTTTCCTAATCAAAAATGATAATGATCCAACATCCATGTACTTATTTGGCATTTGTATATCTTCTTTCTTGAACTATATGTTCAAATTTTTGTCCATTTTAAAAATTGTGTTTTTTTATTATTTATTGCATTGTAAGAATTATCTACAAACTGCAGATATATATATTGCATACATCTTCTCCAAGCCTTATTTTTGTCATGGAGACATTTGAAGAGTTAAGGGTTTAATTCTGATGTAGTTCAATTTGTCATTTATTCTTTCATGTGTTCATTTTTCATTTGTGTGCTGGGCATTGTATAGTACCTAAAGAAAGATTGGCTTGGCCAATTCCACCACAAAGGTTTTCTCCAATATTCTCCTAGAACATTTATAGTTTTAGGTTTAAAATTTAGGATTAAGATCCATTTTGAGTTATTTTTATATATAGTGGAAGGTTTATATCAAGGTGGTTTTTTTATTTTGTTTTTTTTTTTGCATATAGATTTTCAAATGTTTTCTGTTAAATTGCATTTGAAGCTTTGTCAAATATAAACTGGTCTTATATTTGTAGAACTCTTTCTGTACTCTCTATTCTGCTTCAATTATCCATAAATTTATTCTTCTACTAATACCATGTTTCTCTGATTACTGTAGTTCATTTGTTATTGACATTAGACTGTGTTATTCCTCCAGCTTTGTCCTTCTTTTCCATAACTGTTTTACTCTTTCTTTGCCTTTATTTATACATTTTAGAATAAGCCAGTAAATTTCAATCACTGGGGGTACCTTGTGGGGATTTTGATCATGATTCAATTGATTGAATTGAATGTATAGACAAATTTGTAGAGAATTGGTATTTTAATAAAATTGAGCCTTTGAATCCATGAGTATGTTATATCTCATAATGCATTTATGTCTTATTAAATTTAGAGATTTAGAGATTAGATTAGATTTAGATTTCTTTCATGATTGTTTAGTATATAATAAATATATTTTATTAATATAGTCCTGTCAATTGTGTACATTTGTATATAAAGTGTGTAAAAGTATAAATAAAAGGGTCTTTTACAAAAAAGCATTTGAAACCCACAGATCTAGATGTTCTCTCTTAAATATTAGAATTCTAATCTTGATTGATTTGCATGTCAGGAAGAAAATATTTTAAAACCCTATATTCTCAGAGATAAATTTCTTTTAAGTTTTTCTAGTTAGTGAGGTGTCATCCTGAGATGCAGGAAGTTCCAACCTAAGGATGGAGAATACAGTGATTCCGTAAGAAGACTAGCAAAAGCTTACAGGCCAGACCTCATTGCCAGCAGAGAATTTATTATGAAGCTGAACATTAAAATGAAATATTAAAAGTCAAAAATGTGTAGAAGATTGTCAGCTTGGAATCAGGGCTAACGCGAGGACATGAGCAAGCGTGAGTATGAGGCACTTGGTTCAAGAAATTACGGCTGTAAGTTACACACTAGAGACCATAGACTGGTAAAGTCCAGAAATACAGGTTGATAAACTGAGTCTGCCCACGTGCCTGCTCTATGCCTGGGGCATTGGTAGGTTCAAGCGCATTTTATCAGATTTAACCATGGAGAAATGACTGTAAGGTTTCAGAATCTTCCCTGCTAAACAATTTCTATACCCTACAAAAATTTCCTTATCTATGACAAACTGAAACTCTGCATAATTATAAGCATTGAGAATGACGGCTTCAAAGAGCATTTATTTAGCTATAATTAGAACCTTTATAGAAAAAAAAAAAGTTTGGTTACATATTTCCTGCAGAATATTAGTTGTATTCATATTGCTTTATATTTGTCTAACTAAAGAACAATTCTAGTGATTTTACCAAAACAAAAGAATGATTCCACATGTTTTCACTGAAAAGTACCAAAAAATCCACAAAAGGCAAACCTAACAATCAAATAATGAATTTGGCAACCAATCAAAATAGTCTTTTCTGTAGGCGTTCAGTGATAAATAAGTTCTTATTTCCCTCTCTAGAGTTTCCTAGAACAAACCTGAAGAAAAGAAACGTTTAATCATGGATTTAAATTGTTGTAGAGTTGTTATAATGCAATGTATTGATGAAAATGATATACTTGGTTTACTTGAAAATGAAGATATTTGTCCAAACAGATAATTTTAAAAATTACATAGAGATGAGGTATAAACCTCATGATGAGAAGTATATCTAAAGTAACTTTTCACAAATTATTTTGTAGATTGTATTTCTGTTCTGCGCTACCATTTTAGTTTTCTCAGCATAATTGCAGGTGCCTCAGGGAAAAATAACAAAAGACATGGCACCGATATTTTTAATGAGATCTTTTCATCCAGATTCACTTTCAGATATGGGTTTGGATTCTCTAAAATCTGGACACAGAAAGGGGTCTCTAATACGATGGGACTCATCTGCTCAAATCTGTCTGTGTGACTTTTAGACAGAGTCACATCAAACCTCAATACTTCATCATTCACCTCTAAAAAACTAAGGAACTAGATTAGATGATTTCTACCTCTTCCCCAGCTCTAAAGTCTGCAAGATTGACTGAAGGGCACAAGTCCCCGTAACTTAAAAGAGATAGCTGACCTTTCTAGAGCGGCAAATGTGCTAGGGGGTTTGCATTCACATTTTCATTTAATTTCTATCTAATTATCACGAGGCTTTTACAGATGAGGAAATTGAAGCTGAAAGCGCATGACCAAGTAATCTCCAAAATCCATGTTTTCTTCACTACAATGGAAATACTCAACACACCTTCCCCCTAACACATCCAGATCAGGGTGTATAAAAAAGCCAGGAAGGACACTGAATGTATCTCAATTATACATAGAAATCACAAGTGAAATGTTGAAAAAGATTTTTACTCTGCAAAATCCTATAAGTAACATCTGATCTGATCTTATTTTTTAATAAGCGGTTTCCTGAGATATAGTCACCCTCCATGTTACTGAGCAGAAGTGAGGATTCCCTGCCTGACGTGCCCCAGTGACCAGTTTCTGAGACACCAGATTTTCAAAGAGAGAAAGAGTTTATTGCTAAGAGCAAAGTAAGATTAGGGGGCCTATTGGCCTAAAATCTGTCTTCTGGAACTGCAGCGATTCTGATAGCTTTATAGTGTCCAACGACAGGCAGTTTTATGCTAATGAGTATGTGGTATCCTAAGATCTCAGAGTTGTGAAACAGGATTGGTGGCACAAAGAAGCCAGTCACAAAGTTTTTACAATCACAAGATAAAGGTTACATAGTTTTACACTAATTATCAAGGACCAAGCCATCTGATTTCTAGTTCAGCAAGTTTCAATAATTTCAGGTATTTACTTTTGGCTCTTCTAGAGTACACCGGGAAGTAAAAAGGCATCTATACAATGACTCAGTAATCACAATCATTTGTTAATACTTAACTCTCAGTTACATCTATACAACCCATTCAAAGTGCACAATCAATGGCTCTCAGTGCAATCACAGAGTTGTGCATTCATCACCACAGTCAATTTTAGAACATGTTCATTGCTCGAAAAAGGAAAACTCCGTACCCTTTATACCACCCTATTGACACATCGCCTTGTGTGCTACCTTTGTTACAACTGATGAAAGGTTATTACAATACTGCTGTTAACTAGAGTCCGTAGTTTGTATTAGGTGTATTTTTCCCATATGCCACCCTTTTATTAACACCTTATAATAGTGACATACATTTGTTATAGTTCATGAAAGAACATTCTTATATTTGTACTATTAACCATGGCAGCGTTCCATGTTTTATCCTCTGGCTTTCCTTCTCATAACATACCTGCCCCTAAGGTTCCCCTTTCAACCACATTCCCACTCAATTTAGCACTGTTAATTATACTCACAATAACATGCTACCATCACCTCTATCCATTTCCAAACACTTACAATCAATCTAATATTTACACTGTTATTGTGGATTACGCTGCTGAAGTAGAGAGAGCTTGGGTGTTGACCACGGAAAGGCCAGATTTAAAATGCCAGGTCTGCTGCCCAGCGCACCTGTGTTGGTCAAAACGTTGATTCCCTAAACTAGACTCTGACTGCAATGTTCTCTTTGTATGATATCTGCAATTCTATTGCAATAACCAGTTTTGAACTTGTTAAGGTTTACTTGTATATGTGATTTTCTTTTCAACCAATATATTTTGAATACTTAGAAGAAAATGACTTTATATCACTGGTAAATAATTAAAACATATATTAGATGAATTAGGACAAAAAAGTTTGAAGTTGTAATGAGGTTGTCTATATGACAGAATTGGAGACAAATGACTAGAGAGGGCTAGTGGCAGGAAGTTACACAAATGCAGAGACAGACTTGAAATAATATTGCTTTTTTGGTAACAAAGAAGAAGCTGCCCTGTTTCCTCCAGGCAATGGCCCGTCTTTTAATTAAGTGCCAGCGCTATTCTTTGCTGTGATTGCACAGTAGGCATACAGGAAGGACGGATCTCAGAAACTGATGTGTGTGATTCTCTGAGGGTAAGTAACATGTATGCTCGTTATTTCTACGTGTACAGGTGGAGAACAGCAATTTCCAGAAAGCAGATTTTCATGATTAAGGGAGGAATCATTTGGGAGACTTTTTTTAAATTTTTCTTCGTGCAAATGTAAGTTGAATAGTTATGCAATTATTTAGGAGGGAGGGTGGAACTGACTGTGGCTTAGAGAATCTGCTATTGGCAGAGAACCCCTGCACTTGTGGGTGGAAATGGAGCACTTTACATCAGGAGGACTGAAACTTCTAGAGGGAAGGGGCCAAGGTCCCATCTTCACACCTTTTGAATCCAAGTTATGGAAAGCTGTCAGGATGGACTGGGTGATGCTACACTTACTCTATTGAGGAGGGGGAAATCAACAAGGGTCTAGAGAAAACACTCACTGAGAGGGGTCTCTGGATTTGTACTTGTGAAACGAAAGGCCGAGGGTTGGCAGGAGATGTTGGGGCACTCAGGCTTCATCTGGGATGGTGCTGAGAAAATGACTGAGCACATCAAAGTGAAAGAGCTACCAGCTCGGTGCCTAGCAGAAGGCAGCATAGTATCGCAGGCAGGCATTATACTTGCAAATGACTCATTACTGAAATGGAGGACAGCTTTTTATTAAACAGTAGAACCAGTCCTCCAAATGCAAGAACCAAGGCAGGTGTGCCAGCAAGGTGATTCAGCCATTTGTGGGAAGAAGGAAGACTCCCTGCCATTCAGAGATGAGTGCTTGGCTGATCATTTGTTAAAAATGTAGGACATGTGAGAGCACGTGTATTTCAAGATAGCAATGCCTTTTCTATAATGGACCTCTGCCATTCTCATCAGGAAAGTGTCACAGATGCCATCGGGATCAGAGAAATCTCAACACTACCATTTTGAAATAGAAAAATGCCCTTTTCGCAACTACTTAGGATGGAAGCTACTCCCAGGTTTTCTTTAATGCCAAGTGTATCCGTCAGTCAACGGGGTGCTGATGCAAAATACCAGAAATCTGTTGGCTTTTATAAAGGGTATTTATTTGGGGTAGAAGCTTACAGTTACCAGGCCATAAAGCGTAAATTACTTCCCTCACCAAAGCCTATTGCCACATGTTGGAGCAAGATGGCTGCCAACGTCTGTAAGGGTTCAGCCTTCCTGGGTTCCTCTCTTCCCAGGGATCGTTTCTCTCCAGGCTCAGCTGCTCTGCTCTCTTCACAAGACCAGCTGTAGACTATCAGACAGACGGCTCATCTCTCTTCCCGGGGCCTCTGACGTGTCTAATCGAGCCTTCTTTCTGCTCCTCTGTATGCTTGCTTCCCGGGCTCCAGCATTAATCTCCCAACTCTGTCTTTTCCCATGTCTTTTCTCTGTGAGTCCCCACCCACCAACTTTTGATGTGGCCCAATCAAAGCCTTAATCATAATTTAATCAAGTAAAAGTGAAACCTCTGAATCCGATATAATCTAATATGCCCAGAGGGACAGATCCGTTTACAAATATAATCCAATATCTATTTTTGGAATTCATAAACAGTGCCAAACTGCTACACCAGATAGGATGTTATGTCATTTCTCCTACACTTCCGGTGCAGGGTAGATCCAGCATCTGACTTTGAGAAACCTCCTTCTCCAGGACCCAGAGAGAGCCATGAGGTGAGGTATAAAGAAGCCGTTTGAAATAATTGCAAAGCAAACCTATTGCGTTTTGAAGAAGGTAAGATTTCATCTGATCTTCTGGAAAGATGATGGGAAAGCTTCAAGAGGGAATGGTGATTGAAAGAGCCTATGAATGAAGCATGGAATTACAATAGAGAAAGAAAATAAGATTCCTATTCTTTCTTCCATTCTTCCTCCCAGGACCCAGAAAGAAAATAGTGTTTTTATTATATTTTTTGCAAAAATGTGTTTGTATGCAAAATGAAGATAAAATATGTAGATATTAATTCATATATAAAGAAACTGCCTTATTCTGCAGAAATTGAGGCCCAATTTCTCTGCATATAGCAATTATTTTCCCTTGAAATGCAAACTACTTTACAAAAATGAGGTAGTAGGTTTTAGTGGCATCTTAAGTAGAATATTATATTCTAAAAATGTCTTAGAATCAAATTCAAGGCTATAGTTTCAGTAGTTTTTAAATTTGCTACAGGGAAATGAATTTTTGTATTATGCTGACATTAAAAAGAGACCCCAGAAATCGCTGAATGATGTTTCTCCCATTGGTGAGAGGGCATCACTGCCCCCCTCCTTGCTGATTTGTTTATCTGGTGAATGTTTGAGTCCTCCTCCTGTTGAATATTTATTTCTTTGATGGATTTTATTTTCCATCCAGAGCATCAAGAATAACTCTTTTTAAAAGGCGCTCAGCATAAAGAATGGAGTCTTTTTTGAGTCTTTTCTGTCTTTTCCTGACTCTGTAAAGCAGTGATTGCAATTGTTCCTCCCCTCTTTTTCTTTTCTCTGCATCGCTTTTCACTGGGCCTGCGCTTTTCAAGAAAGACATCATAATCTGAGATGTAGGTATAATAAACTGCACAAATGAAAGGCTTGGAAATAGTTATGTTTTACTTTAAATATGCTGCACAATTGCTTTATATTTTAACCTTTCTGAATAAATTTTTAATGAAATTCTTCTTTACTAAACTAAATCTCATTTTCATTCAAATAGTATATTCTTTGAAATTCTAGCTCTAAGACTCATGTGGAAGATTCACAGCATTTTTAACCACATTTACAGAGCATCTTGTGCCCACAGGTCAGTAGTAGAAATCACTAAAGCTGTTTCCTCCTATATCAAAAGGCAGAGTTCAAATTTGCATGCACTAATTGTGTATGAAAGGCTAAGGAATATTTGGAGTAATTTTATAGTCCTTTGTGAGCAAAGTGTCTTCTCCTAGCTATTGTAGCTGGTGGGAGTATCATAGGGCAGGTCGCCTATGTGAGCTTGAGCAGTGTAAATGCTGGTGAAATTATGGAATAGTGTGGCATGGCTAAGTGAGATAATGTGGCCACCTGCAGTGGGTATTACTGGGGATGACCCCTTTTCCTAGACAATAGCTTTCCCACTGAGTTCAGGAACAAGACAAGGATGTCCAGCGTCACCACTATTATTCAATTTTGTGCTAGAAGTTCTAGCTAGAGCAATTAGATTAGACAAAGAAATAAAAGACACCCAAATAAGAAAAGACAAAGTAAAATTTTCACTATTTGCTAATGACATAATCCTATATCCAGAAAATCCTAAAAAATCCAGAACAAAGTTACTAAAATCAATAGACGAGTTCAACAGTGGTGGGATACAAGGTTAATATGCAAAAATCAATAGCATTTCCTTACACTACTGACGTGCAAACTGAAGAGGAAATCAGAAAAAAATTCCATTTATAATAACAAATAAAACAATCAAATATTTAGGAATAAACTTAACCAAAGACATAAAAGACTTATATTCAGAAAACTATAAAGCATTTCTAAAAGAAATTGAAGAAGACTTAAATAAATGGAAGACCATTCCATGTTCATGGACTGGAAGATTAAATATCATTAAGATGTCAATTCTACCCAAACTGATTTACAGATTCAACACAATCCCAATAAAAAAACTCAACAGTATTTTTTGCGGAAATCAAAAAGCCAATAATCAAACTTATTTGGAAAGATAAGGGACCCCAAAAAGGAAAAAATATCTTAAAAAAGAAGAACGAAGTTGTAGGACTCTCGCTTCCTGACTTTAAAGCATATTATTTAGGTATGGTGGTAAAAACAGCATGGTACTGGCATAAGGACAGACAGATTGAACAATGGAACTGAATCAAAGACTCAGAAATTGACCCTCACATCTACAGTCAAGTGATTTTTGACAAGGCTGTTAAGCACACCCCCTGGTCCAGAACTGTCTATTCAACAAATGGTTCTGAGAGAACTGGATAGCCATATACAAAAGAAAGAAAGAAGACCCCTATCTCACACCTTATATAAAAATTAACTCAAAATGGATCAAGGATTTAAATATAAAAACAAAAACCATAAAACTCCTAGAAGAAAATGTAGGAAAACATCTTCAAGATCTTGTTGTAAGTGGCAGTTTCTTAAACCTTATGCCCAAAGCATGAGCAACAAAAGAAAAAATATATAAATGGGACCTCCTCAAAATTCAACACTTTTACACCTCAAAGGAGTAAAAGCAGCCGTCTCAATGGGAGTGGCAATCACATATCTTATAAGAGTTTAACATCCATGATCTATAAGGAGATCATACAATTCAATAATAAAAAGAAAAAGTATCAGACTAAAAAATGGGCAAAAGACTTGAAAAGATAACTGTCCAAAGAAGAAATACAAACCGTGAAGAAACATGTAAAAAATGGTCAACATTACTAACGATTAGGGAAATGCAAATCAAAACTACAATGAGATACCATTTCACACCTAAAAAGTCAGAAAACTAAGTTTTGGAGAGGATTTGGAGAGAGGAACGCTTATTCACTGTTGGTGGAAATGAAGAATGGTACAGTCACTGTGAAGACTGTTTGGCAGTTCCTAAGGAAGTTGAATATAGACTTGTCGTGGGACCCAGCAATACCATTGCTAGGTATATAACCAGAAGAGCTGAGAGCAGAGACGTGAATAGACTTCTGCACACGGATATTAATAGCAGCATTATTCACCACAGCCAAAAGCTGGAAACAACCCAGATGGCCATCAACTGATGAATGGATAAACCAATTGTGGAGTATACACATGATGGAATATTATTCAGCCATAAGAAGAAATGAAATTTTGAAACATATGACAACATGGATGAACCTGGAGGACATGATGTTGAGTGAAGCAAGCCCGACACAAAAGGACAAATACTGTATGATTGCCCTATTATTAACTAAATATAGTATGTGTAATATAAATATATTATGTGAAATATGAATATCAGTAGAACTGCATATATAAGACTGCTTTTCTTTGAAGCTGAACAAATATAAATTAACAGTACAAAATGTTAATATCAGACAAAAAAAATTATTATCTTAAGTGAAGAACAGACACAGAGTACTACATATTGTGTGATTCCAGTTATATAAAATGTAAATATAAATCAATTTATCAAGATGAAAGGAGATTAGTGGTTATGTGGGTTTGAGGAGGGAATGCTAATTGGCATGGAGTTTTTCTTTTTGGAGTAATGAAATTGTTCTAAAATTTTTGAGATGATGAATGTACAACATTGTGATTATACTAAAAGCCATTGATTCTACACTTTGGATAAAATAGCCAGAAACAGCAGCTATGTACAGTGAGAGAAGAAAAGAGAGATTGAGAGGTGAGGAATTTTCTTGTTTGTCCAGGTTTTTTTGTTTATTATTATTATTGAAATAATGAAAATGCTCTAATACTGATTGAAGTGATGAATGCACAACTATGTATTTATAGCAGATACCATTGAATGTACACTTTGGATGTATTGTATGTTTATTGATATGTATCAATAAAATTGATTTGTTAAAAAAAAAAAAGCAAATGGCATGTAGGGGCTTTCTGAGAAAATGGAGCCCTGGAACAGTCCCACAGAATTGTAGATAACCAACACCCCTGGAAATCAACATGGTCCAGGAAAGAGGGCTTATCAGAATGGACAAGCCCACCCCACTAATCAAAGTACTTCTGCGCCCCACTCTGTAGGACCCCCTTATGCAAAATGGAAACTTAAGGTCCACAAGCAGAACAGTTCCTCACGTGCATCCATGTTTGCCTGAGATAAGCTTCCTCAGAAGAGTCCCTCTCGCCTGTGGTTTGCATTCATGAATCACAAACTACTCCAATCAACTCCCATGGTAAATGTCTTGTCTAAAATTTTAACAGCTTAAAAAAGTGGTCCAGATGAGCACAGAATTCCTGACCTGTTTATGCAGAAGCATACATGAAGCATATCCTTACTGCTGAAAGAAAGCATTTGAAAAGTTCAGGAGTTTGTATTTGAAAATCTAGCTTTCCAGCCTCTCCTGAAAAACTGGATAATCTGACAAAAACCAGCCTACATTTCAAAATAACGTATTTCCACTTCAACCTCACCTTCGTAGAGGATACCTCTCTAGTTGGGCATTAGCTCTCCAGTTTTATGCAGTCCATATCAAACAAAATATAGGTAAATCCACTTAAACCCTGTATTCGTCAGCCAAAGAGATGCTGATGCAAAACACCAGAAATCTGTTAGGCTTTATAAAGGGTATTTATTTGGGGTAGAAGCTTGCAGTTACCAGGCCATAAAGCATAAGTCACTTTCCTCACCAGTCTATTGCCACGTGTTGGAGCAAAATGGCTGCCAATGTCTGTGAGGGTTCAGGCTTCCCGGGTTCCTCTTTTCCCAGGGCTTGCTTCTCTTCGGGCTCAGCTGTTCTGTTATCTCCACAAGCTTGTTTCTTTTCCCGGGGCCTTTTCCTTTTTCTCACAACCAAGCTCCTCTCTGTGTTTACTTCCTGGGGGTCCAGTTCCAAAACTCGAACCTCCCTTCTCTGGGGTGCGGTTTCTCTGTGAGTCCCCACCCCCTTGGTCAATGTCCTACTGACATTGCCTAACCAAAGCCTTAATCATTATTTAATCAAGAAAAAGTGAAACCTCTGAATCCAATATAACCTAATATGCCCAGAGGAAAAGACCAGTTCA
>JAQZBX010024900.1:0-29871 GCA_029593785.1 Cabassous unicinctus
CAAAGACTCATAAGGCCAGTCATCAATATCAAGGGCCCATCAGTGGATCATCCTCCTTTGCCAGTCACTGCCCCTGCACTTGGTGGACTGTTGCTGCTCCCTTATAGAACATGGTAGAGCTCTCCAGGATGGGAATTCAGTATTCTCTCATTTATTGAGTGATTCTCCACCCACTGTGACAGTGCCCTGTGAACATTTGAACATTTTTCTATACCTTATATTTATGCTCATGTGAACTTCCTCCCATGCATCCCCCATCCCTGACACCCCACACCAATGATCCTCACCTGCCCCAGTTGTAACCCTTCTGTGATCCAAAGCTTCTTTAAAGATGCAGCCATTACAATAGCTGAATACAATTAATAGGAAAATAAAATAATAATGATAAATTTAAATGTAAGAGATAAAATACATAATTTTTTTAAAAAGCTAAAAATTAAATTGAAAGATTGGGATATTAAAAAAATGAAAAATATGAAAAAAACTTTTGGACCTTTTGCCTTTCATCACTGAAATATCTGGTGTCCAGTCTGTACTGTAGCACCTTCCCCCTCTCATTCCCCAGTGTGTCACTATTTTTCATTTTGTTTTCAAAGAAGTTTTAGGTCACAGCAAAGTCACACACAGAACTCAGGGGACTCTCATATACCCAACATCCTCCCCCTTTCCTGCCCCCCATATTAATACATTATTATATGTGGATGGTAGCATTGTTATAACCTATATACAAATAGTGAAACATAGCTACTAAACATTGTCAATGGTTTACACTGTGGTTTACATTTTATAGTAGGTCCCCTCTTTACTCTGGTTTTTCATAATTCTCTTAGATATTTATGTACTTTATTTTTCCAAATATATTTTATAATCTTTTTGTTGAACTTTGGAGTTGCATTGATTAAATAGATTGATTTGTTCAAAGGTGTGTTTATAGTGTAAAATGTAATGACTTTTCTGAACTCTATTTTAAAGAGTTGGTATGCTGGTAGGGTTGGGTTTTCTATGTGGATGATCATATGATAACACTAACAAGAAACTTCCTATACCTGGTAAAATTTGGGACTCATATACTCTATAAACTACAGTCTAATTTGTTAGGTTGTATCCAAGAGAAACTATTGCTCATATTTGCAGGAGATATTCTTGAATAATTGTGGCAGCTGAGGGTTAGAGGAAAACTATATGTCCATAAGTAGAAAAAATGAAAAAGCGAAAGAACCTTGTACAGCAGCCAGAAGCAATGAACATATTTTCAGACATCAAACTAGGTCATTGATTGTGATTATAGAGAAAGAAAACATTAGATAGAATGAGCTCAATAGCATAATATCATTTTTACTAAACACACACAAACACACACATTTATACACATGAAATTTCTGCATGGTTTTCAAAAAAAGGGTAAAGCATAGAACTTATATTAATACATTACAGTGGATACTTACAAAAGGCAACAGGATAAGGGATGAAAAGAAAAAAATAAAATAAAATAAACAATATTGAGGACATTCAGGGATAAATTATGGAAATAATGCCAGGGATTTAGGAGTATGCTTAACTCATCTCTCTGTAACTGAAAGAATAAGTATGTGTTTGTGTACACATATATCTAAATATGCACACACACAATTATCTTAAAGTTTAGATGAAATGTTGATTTTAAATCTTGTTCAAATGCAGTTAATACTGCATTCCTTCTTATAGCTGAGTAATATTGCATTGTATGTATGTACCACAATTTGTTCATCCATTCATCTGTTGATGGACATTTGGATTGTTTCCAACTTTGGCAATTTCACATAATGCCGCTGTGAACATTGATGTGCATATATCTGTTTGTGTCCCTGCTTTCAGTTCTGGGTATATACCCAACAGTGGGATTGCTAGATCATATGGCAGTTCTATAGTTCCAGCTACCATTTTTAAAACTATAAGTGTCAAAGGCATAATTAAGTTGATGGCATGACACTGTGTGTAAGTAGTATGGAAGGTTTAGTGGACAAATTTAAAATGAGAGATAAGTAGTGTTATGGATACTGCTGGTGCCCTGCCCACATCCCCTTTACCTGGCCATCACACTTTTCTCCTGGCTGCCATGTGTTGGCTGCTATTAACTCACAGCTGCCCTGTTCTCCAAGAAATTGCCTTCAGGAAATGGGAACCTCTGTATTAGTTATCTATTGCCACATAAAAAATCATTCCAAAATCTAGTAGCTGAAGTGACACATTTATTATGTCATTTTCTGTGGGTTAAGAATATGGGAGCCGCTTAGCTGTGTGGTTTTTGCGCAATGTCTACTGAGATTGCTGTCAAGAGGTCAGCCAGGGCTGCAATCAACTGAAGGCTCCACTAGGAATGAAGTATGGTCTTCCAAGATGACTCACTCAAATGGCTGCTGGCAAGAGGCCTCAGTTTCTTGCCATGGTGACCTCTCAATAGGTTTGCTTGACTGCTTTCACAGCATTGTAGCTGGGCAAACAATCCCAGAGAGAGCAAGGCAGAAGCTTCGATATCTTTTATGATCTAGATGGTGAAATTCCTGCATTAGCACTCTCTTTGGGATGTGCCTAAAGCTGAGGGTACATCCCTGCTTAACTCTGTCCTCCCTCCCCTATCCTGCTTCTCTTATGTCCTTTCTCTTAAGAGTTCTCTCTCAATGAAACACATGTTTCCAAATTCCTGTCTCAGGCACTGCTTGTAGGGAATCTGAACTGAGATGCCTGAATTTGAAAAAGTACTTAAAATTAATGCAGAATAAGTGTCAACTAAGACAGATATATAGTATCCTGTCCTAAATATAGATGACTTTTTCTTTGTGTTCTCAAGTTCCTAATCCTTTTGTTTTGTTGTTATTCTTCCCCTTCCTCCTCTACATTTATTTCTTAGAGAACTCTTCTGTTGAATACATTGCTTTTTCCTTGTTCTGCTCGAACACTTAAAGAAAGAAAATTTGCTCATTGATATATGTCCCTGGATCTAAGAGCTGTGCATGGACTGTCAGTCTTCTTCTAGCTGGCATAGGGGATAGAGAGAAGCTAAACTATAGAGTTGAATTCTTTTGAATTATATCTTGGAGAGCTAATTATGCTGATTCAATCCACCTTAATTTTTCTGTTTACATAGCATGTTAATAATGAGCTAATTGACGATTCTGGGTAATCGAGTCACACCAAGTTATAAAGGTCTCCAAAGGTTGAGAAAGGCAAAGAAGAGCTACCTCTCCTTTAATCACTCTGGCAAAGCTTGGCTCTTTTGCCTTTTTTTATTTTTATTTTTTTTTGGTGGAAACCAAATCAGCATAGCTTTAAACAACATTGCACTCATATAGCTGTCTAAACCAGCACAGACAGGGTGATTTCCCCGTGGCCATTCCTGCTCCCTGCCTGATTTCTTGAAGTTAGCTGGTAAGAATAAGCTATTAGGAAGCTTAAATTGGTGATAATTAGCTGTACATTATTATTTCAAAGTGGTGTGACTGTGCCAATTAAGTGGGTGATTAGGAAAACCCCAGGACAATAAATTAAGAGAGAGTCTCAACATCAGTGCCCCATCTGTTCTCCAGCAAGAATTTCAATTAACCAAGCCTCCAATTTAAGCACACACCAGTTAAGGGGATTGGCTGCATGAATGGATGTGATTTGGGTAATAGAGACTGTCCTAGGTGCTATTTAAAAAAAAAATTAATATCAGAAAGGATTTTGGTGTCACGGTAGGGAATGGAGAAATGTTAGAAATATTGGATTTTTAAGGTTTGAAACACAATATAATTTAAATTGTTTTATTAGATTTTGTTTTTCTCAATTTTCTCAAAAGAATTAAATGGGGATAGTGTGTTGGACATATCCATTTTCTTATGAAGTGCTTATTGAAACTTAATTTGAGTGGGAATTTATTACTTTCAACATTAACAATTTTATTTATTGAGAATGTGAGCTAAAGAGGACACTTGAAAGTGCATAGGTTCAGGAGAGGAATGAGGCAGGGCATAATTCTAATTCATGAAGTCACTGTCAACTAAAGTAAATTGTTACCACAAACACATCACAAAGCAACACAATTATGTAGTTAAAAATAATTAATTTAGAAGAGGAAAAATATTTGGACATATATTGAGGGAAGATCTCATAATAGTTAGGATTACCAGAATTTATAAATTTAAAAATTAATTAATTAATTAATTAACTCAAACTAAATAGGATTAGATGGCTTAAAATACATGAATTTATAAAGTCAAATCCCATCTAGAACAATACTTTGTTAGTAAATCCAAAATTAATTTTTAAAATTGTATATGTGTTTGTGCATATGTGTGTGGGTTTTAAAGGGTTAAATCAGTATTGATATTTAGGGCTTAATGATGAATTGTGTATACTAATATTTAGTGGATGAAAATATCCATAGGTCAGAAAAAGTCAACTCTTTGAGAGAAATTTAATATTATTCATAGTACTAGGGAAAATAATTTACTATCTATTTCCTAAAAGGAAGTTAGTGCTTCTTTGAGGTGCCATTATTATTTATTACCTGTAAGTTTTGTGGGTGAGTAAGTTTAACTTACTAAAATAAAGGTCATGTTCTCTTCAATGAGGAAATTCTGTTTAATTTAAAACACTGCTTAGCAAGCAGGGGTAATGAGGCCATCCAGAACAGGGCAGGCCAAGGCAAGGTTTGGCTAGGTGGTCAGAGGGGAGGCAGCGCAAGCGCTAAGGGAACATGAGCTGGAAGGCAGGCCAGAGTCATGACCTACAAGGATAATGAAGATCGGGACCTGCAGGGGGTCAAAAACCAGGCACACAGGAAGAACACAGGCCAGAAGGCAGAGCAAACACATGGCAAAAGTTTAGGCCTATGGTTCCTAACCTTTGGGGGTTCATGTATCCCACTGAGAATCTGATGAAAACACCCAAGAAAAAAACAGTTCATAAACAAATGCAAACGAAGTTTTGTTAAGATAATTTGCTCCACCTAAAATTAATATAAAAAGTAAAGAATCTTTAAATAATGAGTTTGTTCTTTTTCTCTTGATGTTCATGGGAAAATGAATGCCCACTTCATGAAATATATTAAATCCAAACAATGGAAATTAAATTAATATTACCTGTGCTGAAAGGAGAGATGACTTCAACTATTTTGTGTAACTGGTAGTTGGAATTGTGATTGGTCTTAGGTGTTGCTATGTGTTCATATGTTTATTATCCAACAGATAGCCACTTTTATTTCAGTGGTACTTATTGAAACTTAAAAACAAAATAAAACAAAACAAAAAACCTCATGTAGCCATCACTGGCTGCAATTAGAGCTCTCATGGCTTGCTTGCTTAGACAAGGATAGGTTTGTTTCAGGGAGCATGGGATTTATCCTAAACTCTTTAAGATCCATTTATGTTCCATAATGCTTTACTCCTCAAGTTAAATTTGCAACACCTGTAGTATTGAGGCTGTCAATTTTAAGTTATTGTGAGTAAAAATAAGTCTTTCCAAATCTCTTACTACAAATGAATAATAAGATTTATTTTTCTTTCAGCTGGAGGAAGAATGATCTTTAAATTCGACAGTTTTCAAAATGGTTCTCCCATTACCTTCTCTTTCAAAGTAATAGTTTTACCAGATGCCCTAGAAGCTTCTCAGTAGTGTTTATAATGGTGACTGTGGGATTGTACTTCATTTATATGGCTCAAAATATTCTTCCATGAAGCAAACCACATGGTGAATGATATTCCTCGTGTCTGATATTCCTGAGTATACACTCCTTTCTTTCCTCACACACAAAAATAAATGTCCTATTGTTTTCCTTTGGAAAGTCAGTGAACATCTGCAGAATTGAGAACCTCAAATTCAACTCCCACTTTTAAATTCAATTTCTTAAAGAGGTGAGGATTCAAAGTCCTGCCATGTTGAAATTTATGGCTTTCATAGGAATGTATAAAAATTGTTTCAGAATTATAGCAGGATCTATGGAACAAAATTCAGGATGAGTGAAGCTTATTTCTTTTACTAAAGTAGCAAAATTAATTGTATTTAGAAACGTAATGAGTACTCCCTAAGCACTTTCTTCTACTTTATTTTGCATGCATGGCAGAGTACATTTCCACCATTTAAAATATGTCAATGGCATCTGAAGTTTCTAAAAGGGGCATATATATAATAGAGGAAAATGGAGGCAGACAGTTCCAAGAGATACTATTTTTTATCCGGTTGCATATTGAATGGAAATAACAAAGCTGTCAATGCCTCCTCAATTGCCCTCAAAATAGTAGAAGAAATGTATTTCTAGAATTGATTATATCATTTGATAGAGGCACTGTTTTCCTTTTTTAAAATCTTTACTTCAAAGCACAAATCAGCTCAATCATTTCCAGGGCACACAGCCTCACCATGATCTCTAGAATCATGTGTGGTTTCTTTCGCTTGAAAGTGCAACAAATGAAAGTTTGAAAAACATTTTAAGATAATTCTTTGGTGTTTGGGCCCATATACTGTACAAGCAAGATTTGGTAGAATTCTAGACTTTCAGATCAAGCTTCCTCTCAAAAATATGATACATTCCACCTTTTGAATTTTGAATATCAACAGTCCAAAGGTTCTCCTTTTGCTGTGTTGGGTTCATCTTTCTTCAGCAAGAATTTTGTTATATATGGAATACTGCAACTTTGGGATCCTGAAAATTAGGTTTTAAAAATGGACCCAAAGGTTTTATAGTCTTCATTTTATTTTGTTTCTCTACATTTTCCAATGTAAGCTAAGCCTTATATTAAAAAACAAACAAACACGGATATGAATAGTCATAATGGAGGATGCATTATTTATTTTCCTGCTGCATGGAAAATAGTTTAGATATCACAGCTGAGTAATAGTGTTTATACATTATTCAAACCTGGTCAGTAAAATTCTATGCCATCCTTTAAAAATTGGGAATGAAATAATACCTGGATAACATTTTATATATGTGAACATTTTTCCTCAAAATGAGAGTTACTAAAATAACAGGATTAAAATTAAAAACTGAAATGTCCCCTTTTCTCTGAATTCTGCTCATTATAGATTTACTGACCCTAAAACCCAAGACCACAAGTATTACAACTGAGAGATTTACAGTAACTGAAAATGTAAGCAAGAAATTGTGCCAGGCACATGGTCCACCAATCAGATGGGTTTGTGGATCTAGGGATGCAGGAATAACTAACTGGTATAGCAAAAAGAGGGTGGGGGAGGAAGGAGAATGAATCCCAATCATTGGCAGACCATTGAATTGAAAGTCTTTTATGAAGATTTATAGTTAATATTTCAGTAACCATAGACAATATCTTACTGCAAAGAAAGGAATACTCAAGATTTGAGTGAAAATACTAAATCTGAATATATAGGCACTCAGTAATGATTCTTTGGATGAGTGACCATATTAAAATCATTAGATTTGCAGATATTCCATTTCCCTCAATCTTCCTGTTGGTCTTGACCCTGTCATGTCCTAGACATTTATCTATGAACAATTTCATATTTTTATTAGAATGAGCCAAAAGCTATAGGAAGTAGAGAAATTCTGTACACTTCTTTTGTGATGGATGCCTAATTCCCTTAATACTATCTGATTTGTTTAAAGCCTTGGACACTTGACCCAGTGTTTATTTTCACAAACGGATTGATATCTTTCTTGAAAGTTGTTTTAAATGCAAAACAATCAGTGCTTTTTAAGGTACATTTTTACAAACCAGAAAAATATTATTAGAGCCAGTTTTGAAAACTTGTTTCTGACAGCAGGTTTAAATCACTTTTATTTTTAGAGAAGAATGCTTCATAAAGGGTGATTTTTACTGGGACATTAAACGGTAATATGTTGGGTTTTGTGGGTCATTGAAAAGTGAGGAATAGAAGTGGTCTATCCTTTGTATGAACTTCTAGTTCAGGATTAGTATAAAATTACCAGCAGAGGGTTATCCACAGAGCACCTGTCAGGAAAAGAATCCTCTCCAAGGGGTCTTTAAGTATATTAGCATATTTTCAGAGCTCCTTTCCATTTCTCTTTCCCATTTCTTTCCCTCTTGCTCTCCTTCCCACTACCCATCTTAACCCTTGTCTCTTTGTTGAGAAAGCACAGTAAATCCTCTAATGAAGGGGAAATCATGCCACATGAACAAGTCTTCAGAAGACTTCTAAGGAGGAGAGAAAAACCTGGAATCATTTAGGTAGAAAAAAAATCCTCTTTGAAAATGGTGTTGCTCTTTAGGTCAGAGGTTCCGTAATGAGCACTAGGTTCATGTGGGGTTCAGAGAGCAGACTTCATGAGTTACTCTTTTTGGAAAAAGTTTTCTTTCTTTTTAATCAAATGTGAATGCAATGTGCTTGAAACACATATACATTAGTGATAAATGTGTCTTGTGCCATAAAATGCATAGCTTCTCAGTGATATAGTCTCCCTCTCCTCCCATCTCGCTGTGAATCCCAAAGTCTGTATAGAAAGGGACCAAGAAACTAGATTTCACACTCTCTATAACAATTCTAACCTTATACATTTAATTATATTCAAGTATTTACAATGAAAAATATTGTTCTGTAGAAAAGAGAAATATTTTTCTATACTAAAGATTTATAAAAATTCTTTTGTAAAATAGAATGACTCAAGTGTGTATAAAGTTAAATGATTAAATATAGATACTGAATAACAAGAGAAAATAGTTCTTATCCAGAAACTTGTAATTATACATTTCCTCTGCTAAGCAAGAGATTGACATTTTAAATGCCTACTGTTTGACAGTTGTGGTCAGACTTTTCTACAGGCTTGAGCCTGCTCATTAGTGCCACATTAACCTTAACTTTGCCTCAGGCCATTAACTAGCGAACTGCACATTTGACCTTTGTTCTACAGATATTTTCAAATAGTGTGCCAAAGCACTGCTTTTAATTTGGGTTCTGTGTTATGTGTGGACTGACTTTAAGGATAAAAAATCAATACATATCATTAAATAAACATGTGGTCTGAACTATTCCACAGAGAAAAGCTCCATTTGAAAATAAGATTCTTGTCCAATACTTTTCCAGATAATTAGATTTGGTCAAAATTAGAAATCGTGGCTTTTATATTGAAATGAAACAAAGGAGAGGAAGTGCAATATGTGACAATTTATAAAAGTTTTAAAATTGAAACAAATTCCCTCTAGATCAAAACATGATTAAGAAGTATGTCTTTTGAACATAGCTCTTTGTCCAGCAACTTCTAATTAAATGAAATACAAAAGTCAAATATAGACCAGAGTCATATAATTAAATGCGAACAGCTACCTAGAAAGTCAGCAAAGTTTGAAACTTAAATGGTTGCCGCTCTTCAAAGCCTGCATATGAGGAATATGTCAATGTTATAAATTTAAAAAGTAAATTAGCTTAAGGGAATGTTTTGATAGATTATGCTAGTGTTGCTATATACTGGTTAAGGACTATTATACAGCTGTATAAAAATAAGTAAGGCCACGATTTGTTAAAGGAGTTCATGATATATTGCCAAGTGATAAAAGCCAATTGCATGTAATTTATATTGCTCGGTCCCAATTGTGTAAAACCACACCAAATCATGTATCTGTATCTTTATTTATGTCTGTCTGTCTCTCTTTGGTTATTTGTTGGTATGCATATAGAGAAAGATGAAGAAAGATACACACGAGGTTGTTAACATTGGTTACTTCAGGAGGGAGCAATGAAAACACTGTGGCGAGACAGTTATTAACTTGTTCTTCATCTTCCTTTTGATTATTTTACTACTTGCAAAAAATATGCTATTTTTGTACTTAAAAATGATTACAGTCTATTATAGTGGTACAGCTAACAGGAAGTGTTGCTCACTTTGACAGTAGTGGTATTCCCATGTCAACCGAACTAGAAATGACAAACTCAGGGTGGCTTGCATTTCTTTTTTATATTTTTATCATGTGGTATATCAGGAGACCTTTCTGGCACTGCTGGCCTCAAGGGTATGGGAAACAATGAAGCAATAATTATGCTGGTCCATGTTTCACTCTTGCCTTTAGTAAGCTCAGGGCAAACAAGGCTGCAAGCTATGAATGAACAATTGTGCTACAGCCTTCTTCTGCTTTACTGTGCTTGCACAGTGTACAAAGCTGGTTATTAGCCAGTGATCAGAATTTATCCCACTCCCTGCTTCCCACACAAGACCTTTTAGACTGGCAGAAAGATAGAAGTAAACTCTACCTAAACATACTGCATTTTTAGTGCATATTTTGTCAGGAAGAAATGATGTGTTTGTGTTTTCTACTATAACAATCTATTAAATGTTTTTTTTTTTAATGTGATGATTTCTGTGAAAATTTAAAAACAGATGGACATATTCTTCTATCTACAGATTTATTCAGCTTCAATTTATCAAACATCTAATAACAGCCAGACATTGCTAAGTGATGGAATTCTTCATTAATTCATTTAACAAAGATGTTGAGGTCTTCATTGTACAGCCTGACTAAATCATAACTAACTTAATTACTTTTCACAAGTTCTTTCATTTGTGTGGTTCTCACTTTACTTAATTATAAAATAAGGAGTTTGGACTAAATCACTGGTTTTCAACTCCAGGTGCACATTAGAATCCTGTAGGGTAGGTTTCAGAAAACACAGATACTAGCTTCCCACTCCATGTCAATAAATCTGGTTGTCTGAGAGAGAAATCTAGACTTCTGCACAGTATAAATGTTTCCCTGGTGACTATAATGTGCAGGTAGAATTGAGAACTGCTGGACCAGATGATCTTTAAGACTTTTTCTAACTGTTTTCATAAAATAACTGTGATGTATTAATTATTATACCAATCTTAGGCAGAAGTGTGGCTAAATAGTAATGTGTCAACACATTTTAATTTCAGTGTCGCATACCAATAGGAGTTGTTCTTGAGCCTGGCATAGCTTGCGTTCTTACCCTTTAGATTTCTTCCATTTTCTAATGGGACACATCAGGAAGCCATGTCTGATATTTCCTCACAGTCTAGGAATAGACCCTCTAATTTAAAGATTCCTAAATTGCCTGGCACTTTAAGGACTTTAAATTATGATTATTATCCTTTTAAAATGTATTTCTTGTAGGAGCTTCAAATTTTGTAAACTGCTAAAAACTAAGACTGCATCAAGAGCTAATTCAGCAAGAATTTGTTGAGTACCTGTTGGGTATCAGGCTGTGGACCAAACCCTGTGGATATGAAGAAGAAAAAATGGCTCTTGTCTTTAAAGAACACATCTGCTAATCTGGGAGACAGAAATGCTTGAGGAATTATAATACCAGATAGCAACGTCCTTAATGCGGGTATAGATGCGTGCTATGTGAGAACCAAGGATGGGCTAACAAACTACACAGGCATTAGAAAGGAGGTGAGATTTAAGCTGGATATTGACTTAGATTTTGATTCATCCATTTCATGTCAAACTGGAAAAGGAGGCATGATGGGTAATGGGTTGAGCATTAAGCTGGGAGCTGAGTTCTGGATTCTTGTAATAGGACCAGTGCTTATGGGCTCTGGGGCACTAGATAAGTCTTTGACCTCAGTGAGACTGCTAGTGCCTTCATCCCTCAGTTTCCTTCCAATTCACTTTTTCCCAAATCCAATGTAGATCCTCTAGTCCCTCAGTGCAATCACTTTTGGAACATTACTCTTAATTCCTGTGACATTAAAAATGCCAAACATGGGACAAAGATTTCCAAATTAGAATCTTCTCTCAAATTTCTATCCTCACAAGTGAAAACTTATCTTGACATTCATACAGACTTCCCTCCATTATATTAGTCTCAGAGAATTTGCTGCAGTTCAAAGCTACCTACTCTTCTTTCATCTTCTTAGAATTTGTGATCCCTCAAGTATTCATTTTCTATTCCTATTATTTTATGAGTCAGCAGAAACTACGTTATGATGTAGGAGTAAACAATTCTAACATATCAGTGGTTTAGAACAATAAAATTTTATGTTTTTGTTCACCCTCTGTGCCCATTTTAGGTCAGCTAGAGGTGCTGCTCAAATTACCCTTGCTTCAGGACTCAGAATGACAGGGCAGTCTGCATTTGAAACTTTGCCAGTCTTCATGGCAGAGGGAACGAGACGCTGGCAAAACCACATTGGTTCTTAAAACTTAAGCCTGGAAGGGATGCATATCACTTCTGCATACATTTAATTAGAAGTCACATGATCAAAGCTAATTTCAAAGATGCTCTTGCCGAGAAGGTGAAGAATTGGAATATTTGGGAACAAGCTAAATGCTGCATACCCTTGTTTGCTCCTTGTCCTTCCCACACGAATATTTTTAAATCCTTGCATATTCAAGCAAACATACACACAAATCAGAGTTCCTTAATTTTCTTTTTTGGAACTCTCTACTTTGTTTCTCATCCCCACTTAATGCTCAACATACTGCAACTGGAGTCTACCACTGCACTTCAAATGCTTTAATGAAGGTCACCACATATGAGGGAAATTTTCAGTATTTTAGTTAATGTTTTACAATGGCATTTTACAGTGTGGAGAACCTCTCTAATTTCAAATTCCTTCATACTGTAGTTTTCATAACTATTTAACTTTTAAATTTTTGTTCCTTGGCTTTTACTGCTTCTGAGTCTCTTTAGTTTCTTCTTACTATATATTAGTTTCCTGAGAGAGTTCATTCATATCCATGGCTTTAGTCACCACCGTTATGGATGATGAATCCCACATCACATGGCCAGTCCACTAAGTTCTAAGGCCCTATATTCGGCAGCAAACTTTTGTGATACTCATGGGCCCTATACCAGCAGCATCTGTACCCCAGGAATACTGAACGATATCTGCATTTTTGACAGGATCCCCAGATGATGTTTACATGTATTAAGTTTGAGAAGTAGTGTTCTACCTCATTTCTCCATCTGGATGTTCCAAAGAAATTTCAAAATGAACATGTTGAGAAGGGAATTAATTATTCATTATGAATTATTATCTTTTTACACATTTATTAAGTTGGCAACTATTTATAGAGTCTATGCCACAGCTCTAGGATATGAAGTGGTGAACAAAGGAAGCAAACAATAAAATCCCAACTTGCCTGGATCTTTTATTCTGGATCAGGGAGAGATAAGAAACAATAAAGGATAATAAATAAGTGCATTACACAGCATACTAGAAAGTGATATACACCATGGAAAAATGAAAATATTCAACAGGGTAAGAGCAATCACAAGTATAATGTAGTAACAGCTGAGAAGGTGACATTTCCCTTCCTTTATTTCTTCTCTAAGAATGATACAATCATTTCCTCAGTCACCTGAAGGAAAACAACTAGAAATTATCTTTAAACTCTCGCTTTACCTGTCAATTCTAGATTCCTAATGTCTTTCAGAGCTATCACATTTCTCCATGTTCACTGGCAGCTTTTTTTCACATCCTCATTTTTTTCCTCGTGAATTTCATTCATAGCCCCTTAAGTGACCTCACTATTATTCATATTTCCACATTGCTACTGTGATGAATAGGTCGCTTGCTTGAAAACTTTTAATGGCTCCCACTGCCTTCTGAACAGAACTGAGACATCTTCGGATGACCAACAAGGCTGATTATAACCTAGCTTTTTCCTATCTTTTACATAATTCACATCAGCACACGCCACACTAGCTAAACAAAGCTGCGTACAGTTTTCTGAAAACAATATTCTTTTTCCTTTTTACGTTTGCTCATCCTGTTTTCTTTGCATGGAACAGCCATCTGGCTTCTGCTTTCCTAAATCAAAATTGAAGTGTCAACTTCTTTTGTAAATATTTCCTGAGTCCTCCTCTGTCTGTGTCCTTATGTGGCACTTTTTAGTGTGTTGTTATTGTGGATTTTTACCAGAATTTTTGTTTATCTGTGAATCCCTAGTGCCAAACAAAGTCTAGTACTCAATAGTGTTTAGTATTTTGTGAAGAATAACTGATTGTTGATGGTATTTTGTGAAGAATAACTGATTGTTGACGGTATTGTATCCTAAATGATGTGGAAATCATTTAGGATACAATAGGGGAGGAAATCTTTTTCAGAGAGAATAACACATGCAAAGGAATAAAGGTGTGTTGTGTTTTTGGGGAATAGCAAGTAGCTCACTTTTGTGGGACCCTAAACTATGATTTCTGTTGCTGCGGAAGTCGAAGCTGGAGAGTAAGAGGGTGCTTAACATGGCTTTCCAAGAAGTTTGGATTTCATGCTGTGGAGAATAGAGAACGATTCATGGGCTTTAAGAAAGTGAATGCATAATTAGTGAATATCAGATTTGAATTTTAAAAGATGGTTCTCATAGAGGGTGGAATATGATTGGAAAGGAAAGAGCCAGAGGTGTGTAGTCCTAGAACAATGATTCAGTCTGCTGCCTGAATTATGTTATAGTAGCTGCAACACAAGAATTGATATTTGGTCATGCATTCCAGTTCGTGGGGATATAGTGGCCATGAAAGTGAAGTGGAGAAAACAGACTTAAAGTGGTTAAAAAAAAAAAAAGGTACTAAAATGTGCTAGTAAGAAAATAAAGCATGTTTTCTTTGTTTTTTGTGTTTTTTTTTGATTGATCATAAGTTAGAGTTGAGTCAGTTCAAGCTTTATACAGCCATTTTGTTATCATCACTTGTCTGGACAAGCTTTGCTAAGAATTTGATTAAATATCTGCCAAACATTTGCTGGGGTAACTTCTGATCTTCTCTATGAATTCAGATGTTGCATATTGGAAAAATCACACTTATTCCTCCTACAGATTAAAGGTTATTTACAGCTCTAGCAATGTCAACAAGTAGCTCTTTGAAAACTAATGAAAAAAGAACTATAAAATTAATATAATTGAGATAGTACTGTCCAGATCAGATTAATTCTTTTAAATTTGGCTGCTCAAGCTATAATTTAGAGTTGCCTCTCTTCTTTGATCCTAATTTTAAAGTAATTAATTTTTAAATTTTGGGGGAGGGCGCAGAGCATGATTTCATAATTGCTACGTTTCAACTGCTCATCCAGTGAATTTCTCAAGTTCTCTTTCCTTCCAATGCTTTATTCTCCATCTGTTATATCAGAGGAGAGGCTTTTCATTAATTTTTCCAAAACATTTGTTTATATCAACAAAAATTCAGAACTAAAGCCTTTGGGAATTGGTCTTTTGAAATGTTAAAACTCAAGTTCTTAGGCTACCAAAGCCTTGGTTTTAATATTCAAAAGCTTTGACTTTTTAAATAAAAAAAAAAGCTTGTTTTTGTTGTTGTTGAAATTTCCCACCCATTAATTGATGGGAGAAAGGGGAGTAGTATGGGAGGAAAAAGAAAAAGAACTTAGTTAATACATTTATATGTTATTACTTCTAATAATTTCAGTTCTGAATTTATTTTAATGCTTCTGAAACATCTTATATATCTAGTTGGTTTTTTTTTAAGGTTTAGTCAAGAAATACTACTTTATTTTCAAAAACCAAAGAGAAGACCCAGATGAAAATCTCTCAAGGCTATTAAACTTTAAATCAGTAAACAATTAATTAGCATGTTGTAAACCTCTGACATTTTCTACATGGAAAGGAAAATAGTGTCACTGTGGTTTAGATGCCAGCAATAGTGATGATTTTTAAGTAAAGTATTTAAAACATGAAAATAAAATAAGTAGAGAAAACAAAAGAGTTACATTCTAAACATTATGCATAACAATGTATGCCATTTATTTATTTATTTATTTAATGTATGCCATTTATATTGACCTTTATTATGGGTTTTGGGTGCTAATTGTTTTCTTTGTTCTTCCATTCAGAGAATTTATCAACAGCCTTAGACTGTACAGAACATTCTATGGAGGCCTGGCTGATAAGCTCTGTGTTAATGAATTAGCTGCTGCTGATGGGCTACCCTGCTGGAATGGAGAAGATATAGTAAAAAGGTATTTTATGTCTAGCAGTCTGTGAAAACATAACGGCTAATGTCATCCTTTCTTTCTTTTCCTGAATCTTGAATTTAACTTTGCCACACAGGTTGGTGTAATTGCTAACTCACTCTCTATTTTGTTTCTAAAAAAAATCTGATTTTTTTTGGTCATTTAAAAAATATAATGGTATTCTGTGGTGTTTGGAAAGTTCTCTCTTCTTTTCCACCTATTTATGACTTACTCGGCTATCTTAGTTCTTCAACTAAGCCTCATTTATCTTCAACCCAGTCTTCCTTTCTTATTTATCAGATATCTCAGTTTTTTTTTAGTTTAAGTCCATGAGCATCTAGAAAGTGAGAGCATCTGGTAAAATGTGACAATTTATGCAAATATGGAAATGAGTCTAAGCAGTGTTAATATGCCCATCCTACAATTATCTGTGTGTGTGTGTGTCTGTGCAATAGTGGGAGCACTTTGCATTGTATATTTGTATGTTTTCAATTCTTCTCATACTAAGGACAGAAGTTCAACTTTCACCTTTTTCCCTTGCTGTCTCACATTTAAATTCCTTAACAGTTTCTTTTCCATTGCTTCTTGTAACTGATTATATTCAAGTAATGTTCTGAGCTTTAGAACGTCTTAAATTCTCCCTCAATAATATATAATGGGGGTCAATAAAATTGGTCCCATAAAGGGTCAATAAAATTAGACCCTTCATTTGCCAATGCTGGCGATTATTATAGAATGTAGGATAATAAAGCTTTGTGTTGTGTTTGGATTTGAATCTGTTAAAAGTGCACTCTATTTTGAGCAGTCTGCAAAAAGGAAGATGGGTGTTGAGCTTTCTGGCTTACAAATAAGACTACTCCATCTGAAGAGAAGTGGTTCATTTACCATAGGATGGATGAGTTGATTTGCACTATTTAATAAATTAAATTTACTATGGTAAACAGATATTATAATTAATTTAAAATATAAATTTATATAATAAAAATTGTTTACATGCTGTTGGGTAACCATATTCATCATATTTAAATATTACCTTCCTGAGATACTAAATGATTATTTTATAGTTAATATCTGAATGTCTCATAGAGATTCTTAGATTTTACAGAAAAAAGTACTAAAGAAGGGAACTGTAATTAAATTTAAATAAAATATTTGGCCCACATGACTAGTTTTCTTTTTTATTGTGCTCCTGGGATATTGCAATGTAAGTACTTTCTAAATATTTCTTTTTTGTTTTTACTGAGAGCAATGATAGCATGCATAATACTTGGAATTCTTATAGTATTCATACCAAAAAGATTTCTTCCTCTACAGATCTGGTAATTAAATTCCACTTTGACTTATAATATCACATTCCACATTGTTAATAAACTTGAATTTAACTCTTTTGTGGATTAACAGTTTTTATGCAAGGATTAATGAAAATGTCAGGGTGATTGTGATAATTAAGATCACCTGTCACCTTAACTAGGTTGTGTTGTTTAGTTGTTCAGTCAAGCAAGCAGTGGCCTGATTGTTACTGTAAGGGTATTTCATGGATTTAAATAATTAGTCAGCTGATTGATTAGTGACTGATTACATCTACAATCAAGAAAGATGATTGCCTTCAGCAATGAGAAAAGTCTCATCCAAACAGTAGAAGGTCTTAAAGGGAGAACTGATGATTTCATCAGTCAGAAGGAAGGATTTCTCTCTCTTCTTCAGCCAGCTTCTCCTAGGGAATTCATCAAGTCTTCATCAGAGTTCCGGACATGTGGCCTGCCCTACAGAATTTGGACTTGCTCATCTCCACTCTCGCGTGAGCCAATTCCTTTAATAAATCTCTTATTATTAATATACGTGAATACATCCTGTTGGTTCTGTTTCTCAAGTGAACCCTGACTAATATAGTGATTAATGAAACTTTCAGTAAATAATATAAATATATTTAATATATTACATTATTTATATATATCATTGGATTCTAGAGCTGCAAGAACTTTAGTTTCAGTTTGTTCTATTCCTCACATGGGTGTTTGAGCTGGAATTTGTATGATAGGAAATACTGTTGGAGAAATCAATGATCTGGGAAAAAATTTAGAGAGGTGCTATTTTCTTCTACATAATAGAGCTTTTAAAATCTTCTTCACTGTTGATGAATAAAGAAAGAAAATCTTTAGCCAATTCTGTAAGGATATTTTTTTCACATTTTTGATAAGCAAAGTGAGGGATTCTCAGCATTCTCATTAGCTTCCAGCTTAGGCCTTTCCCTTCCTGTACCACCCCTGCCTCCTGTCTATCAGCCTCTTCCAAGTGTACTGTGAGACTTCACTCTCCCGTGATCATTTGCCTTAATCTTTTTTCAAATAATTCTTCTTACCTGAAATTTTCTCTTCTTTGAAGATGTTTCTTCTCTGTCATACCTATCTCTTCAGTCCCCCACCTACTACCACTCCCTCTGATTCAAAGGGTCAGCAGACAAGCTTCACACACTTTTGGTTCCATACCATCTCCATTCTACTTCCAAAATGAAGAGTTTTGGGGCTTTATTAAATACCAGCAGTTAGCTAAAGAATTTTATAAGCTTCTTCTCTTTTAATTCTCCTGAAACTTTACTCTTAAAACTCTAAAGGAAGCTGATTGGGCGGTATCACTTTTTTGGGTGATGATGAGAAAACCTGTATGTGTACTCTGACATTTTTTAAAATTAAGCTTAAATTGTAAGTCCATTCATAGCTTAGCCAATTCTTGATCTAAATTTAGAACTGCATTTTTCCCATGCAAAATCAATGCTAAAATTTAAATATCCATTAATTGAGGACTGGTTGATTCTATGGTATATTCATCATGGAATATTATGTAGGAGTCAAAATGATGTAGATTTATATATGCTAATGTGGAAGAATTGCACATAATTATTATGTAAAAATAGCAAGAAACAGAGCAGTACATATTTTACCAGCAGAATTGAAGCAAAATATTTACTGATAATGGTTTTGCATAAAACATTTCTGGAAGTTTACATGAAAAACTGTTAATATGTCTAATTTTAGAGAAAGGCATTTGAGGAACTTTTATTTATTTGCATTTGGTGTATTTATTTCTTTTCAATGAAAATAGATATATGGATATTAGGAATTATGGACTATTATTGTTTTCTTCTTTACATGATTTTCTTTTGAAAAAAGAATACATTCTATTTTTATGTTTAATTTCTACCAATTCATATTTTAGTAGTAATTTGTTATATAGATTTGTCAGAGATTTAAAGGATATGGTTCAACCCTGAGTAACTATATTTATCTAAGAGGGCTTCTATATAAAGTCAAATCTTGATGAATGTTATAATCTTATATTACTAACTACATTATCCTTTGGAAAAAATGGAGTGTAGCTGTTATCAGTGGTGAAAAGCACTAAGATCCTCATATATGATATTTATTTCAGAGGCCTGCAGTTAGTTGAGATAAATAATGACATCCAATTCTGAGGAAATACCAAATGAATGTACACCACATTTGGAGATGATAGAGGATTTTTCTTTTTCATGGTGGATTATAAACTCAACAAGTTCATTCTAAAGAAATTATGCCAAACATATTAATTGGGTAAATTGGAGGTCAAGATTCATTCTATCATTCGTTAGGAACCATTACGGTTATTTTGGCAAGATTTCTTCTCCTGCAGTCATTTTTCACAGGTTATTTGATATTGATAAGGTTATTTACGTGCACAGACATGCTGCCTTGAGAAAGAGGAAAACCATATAGATTGTTTCAGATCTTGACAGTCCTATAAAATTGGAAAAATCACCTATATACTCATCAATAGAGATTGAATTATTTGTGATTGTAGATGAAAATGTCTCAAATATCTTTAGTGTTTAAGGTGTGTTAAATTCTCTAAACAAAATTTATTTTAACAGATTCAATAGATTCTACTGATATTAAGACTATATTATACCAGATAGTCTACTGCAACTATTGAGGTCAATAGTTCAACCAATTTTAAATTTAAGATGAAAATGTGTTATTAAATCCACATTGGCTACATCTCTTAAAATCCCAGTTATTTATCCCCCC
This sequence comes from Cabassous unicinctus, assembly GCA_029593785.1. Classification (NCBI taxonomy): domain Eukaryota; kingdom Metazoa; phylum Chordata; class Mammalia; order Cingulata; family Chlamyphoridae; genus Cabassous; species Cabassous unicinctus. Next base: position 19,936 of record JAQZBX010024900.1, read on the forward strand.
TGTCTCTTCAACATGAAACAAAATTGTTCTCTGAAAGGCCTGTCAGTGCCTACTATGTTCTCAGTGCTCTGTGATTGCAAATTGATTACTTGACGATTTGCACTTGTCTTTCTGGGTATTGACATTCAGGTGACAGTTACTTAATTACCAGGGCTGTCCTTTTACCTTTTGATTAATAGACAGATAATCCAGTAACTCTTCTTCAATCTCCAGGAACTTATGACCTCCACAAGGACTGTCAAACTAGCCAGTAGCTGTTAAGTACCCTAGTAAAATGAATAACCCACATTTTTTGTACTTCATTGTGATTTAGTTAACATTCCTGAATCCTTTCATAATCCAGTTTTTGTTTTCCTAATTCTTTTGATAAGGTGGCCCTTTTACTTAACTGATATTAATTGAATTTTTCTTAAAATCAGATTGAAATAGAAAACCTTAGAAAACTCTGAGTTTATGTCCTCGCCTACTATCACCTTCCTTTCTAGGCAGGAATATGACATTTTTCCTGGCCATATATTTTTTTACCTCTATTGTCTATCTGGAAAGTCACTTCTTTATTGATCTTTCTTTTTCTTCCTGATTTTACTGCATTCAAAGGTATTTTATTTTCCCTTTTAAAAAGTCATCTGACCTCGTTTTAAAATTTTATGGACCATATTTTTAAAAACAATCATGTCTCAGGATTGTTCTGAATTTTACTAACCTAACAACTGGTTGCTTTTTCTATGTTTCTTGTGCAAAGGCCAGTATGCTCTTCATGTCCTAAGCCCCCAGCTTGTTTGTTATTACTTTTTTCCTTGACATTTCTTTGTTACCTATCCAATCAGGTTTCTAATATTGGTAAACTATACCTTCCTAATAATCACCATATTTACCACACCTATGGCCTACCTTATTTGGTATTTGCTTCAGAATTGTAGCTTGCTTAAAAGGTGTGATTTGGAAAGCCCACATCCCAACAATCCATCATTAAGCAAGAAATTTCTGCTATTAAAGGAATATTTTTTCAATTAAATTATTTTCTCCATGCCACTGTATATACAGCTTTGCCAACCTCCAATTTCATCTTGAGTCCAAATAGAATGAATTCCCTCATTTGTGCTTTATGGTAACCTCCAAATACTTACAACACTGTGTGTATAATACTTTTTGCTTTTATATGTCATATATTTACTTTCTTCTTCTTTATTGCAATTTCTTTGAGGGCACTGCTTCTGTGTTATCTGAGAGGCTAAAAGGAATTAATGTCATTGAATACCTATGAGCAAGTTTTGAATAGGGCTCTGAGAACATGGATTATTTAAAAGTATTAGTAGTAACTAAGTTTTGCAAATTTGGTATATGACTTGGTGATATTGCTTTGGTGGGTAACATTTACATCCAAAATGAAGTTGAGTGCATGGAAGAAAGGTTAGAAGGTAAGAGAGGTGTAGCAGTTTGGCATTATTTATGAATTCCAAAAATAGATATTGCATTATGCTTCTAAACTGATCTGTTCCTCTGGGCATGATTAAATTATGATTAGGGCCTTGATTGCGCCACTTCAGTACGATGTTGAGTCCCTGCCCCTTGGTCCCCTCTGGCAGGGACTCAGAGATAAAACTACATGGCAGAGCAGAGGAGTTAGTTGGAGTTTTGAGTTGGAGTTCTGATGCGGAGTTTTAATGCTGGAGCCTGGGGAAGTAAGCATACAGAGGAGCTTGGTCGTGGGGAAGGAGAGAAGGCCCTGGGATAGAGAGAGCTGTTTGCCTGACAGTTTACAGCTGGCCTTGTAGAGAGTGGCAAAGTCTAGAGAGCCTCAGTTTCTACAGCTGACCTTGTGGAGGAAACAGAGGAGCTGAGCCTGGAGAGAAACGGAGCCCTGGGAAGAGAGGAACCCAAGAAGCCTGAACCCTGACAAACGTCGGCAGCTGCCTCGCTCCAACACGTGGCAATAAACTTTGGTGAGGGAGGAAACTTATGATTTATGGCCTGGTAACTGTAAGCTTCTACCCCCAATAAATGCCCTTTATAAAAGCCAACAGATTTCTGGTATTTTGCCAGGGGTCAGGCTTCTTGGGTTCCCTTTGGCTAATACAGGGAAACAACATTTTCTACCTATGGCTGACTCTGGCTGTTGATTTTTTTCCCCTTATCTTTGTGATCATGCATGTCTTCCTGTGTGCTCTTCCTTCATGGAAATTTTTGTGAACCAGAGTCTGAAGAACTCTAAGAACCTCTAGTGTTTTTAGCTTAGAGACATATTAGGTGTGATTGTCTCTACCAATAGAAGAGGCACTGGTTGGTATTGGTGGAGAGGGGAGCAGTTAAAATGCAAAGGCCTGCCCAAATTTGAATGTCTGAGTTTGCAATCTTTAATAATGAAAGAACTGAAACCCTTCTGCTTTTTTGTGGCAGAATTACGAAGTGTGATTTTAGATATAACATAAGGAACTGTAGATTTTATGTTCTAGAATCCACATGCTGGGTCCAACTGGACATGTTTAGGCTTGGCTGATGCACCAGGTTTGGAAGAAACATAAAATGAAGTTTGCAGGGTTTTTGGCTGTGTGCCATCTCTACACTATAGTCAGCCTCTTCCTGCCTTAATATAGTACTCTTGCTTGGCAGTTAATGTTTAAGTGGTAGTCTCTGAGTAGTTATCTCATGTTTTAATTTATTAAAAAATTATGTAGAAGGTGGTATCAAGAGGATCCACATTTTATTAACTTTGCTTCAAATCCCAACATTTCTAATTAATCTTAAAGTCTAGGAAAAGATCCATGTTACTCAGGTCAATATACACATTTTGGCCTTTTCTAATAATGTTTCCTTAATTTGGCAGCATTTGCATGGTTTCTCATCTTCTGCCCCGAGAAATTCCTTCTGAATCTTTCTTCACTCTTGTTAAGTATGTAATTTTTATATTCAGAAAGCCAAACTCAGAAAGTTGCAAGTAGAAACTATTTCATTAAACTCACTCAGTAAACTGTTTTTCCTTGTCACTAGAATGAAATCATGGCCAGTTCTCAGAATATTTTTTGATTACTGTTAGTGCCTGAAAGAACTTTCATTGTTTATTCGTCCTATGAACAGTCTGAATTCAGCCATTTTTAAGTACAGCTTAGTAATAAAAACTCTGAACTTCAATTCTTTTCTCCTGTTCTCTGGTTAGGCACTGCTTCAGGCTAGGAGGGCTATGGGGTGTGTATGTGTGTGTGTGTGTGGCCAACTTCAGGTCTATGTGCCAACCGAGGTTTCTGACTCCCTAGGTTTGGAGCTGGGAGGTGGAATAATGCAGCAAAAGTTAGAAGGGGTAAAGGAAAGGAACAGCTTTCTGATTTAATTTCACAACCTCTCATTGCGGCTTAATGATTTTGTGAGCTCTATTGAGATTTGTAATTACGTATTCAGTGTTCATCCCTCTATACCCCAGTCCACATGAGAAACAGGCTCATGTCTGTGTTGTCCATCGCTGTATATGACATCCCCAGGATTTAGAATAGTGCATGGGACAGATTATATACCTGACAAAACTAAATTTCCTATATTTATTATGTTTTAATAGAATTTTCAAACATATAAAAATACACAAAGGATAGTATAATTGACACCCAGGTACCCATACAGATTCAGTGATTATCCATACACAGAAAACTTTGTTTCATATGGAGTCCAACCCTCTCCCCTGCATTCACTGAATTACTTTAAAGCAAATCCAAGACACAAAAGCCCTATAGCAATAGTTCTTAAGAACTATATGAAATAAAAACAGAGATTGAAAGAGAACAGCTACTTATTCATCATATTTTTTTCTTCAAATAGACTCCAGTGTTGTCTCATTTAATTTACAAGAATTGCTCATCAGTTATCTGCACATTTTATTGCCCAACCATCAAAATCCTTGTTTACTGACACACTTTTCAAATCAAATAAATAAACTTTGTAAGACATTGCTGAAATGAGTTTCACAAAATCTGATTTGAAATGATCTGCACATTAATGAAGGTTATATTTGAAGTATATTGACATTTATGTTTTGGTTGGCTTGCATGATTAATATAATTACATATTTCATTTTTCTGAAGATTTCATTTTCTCATGATGACTCTGAAATGAAAAAATGTTTTTTTTCCTAGTGAGATACACGGATGTGAATTATTCTTTGTAGGAGGGTTTATATAATCCATTTCAAAGCTCCGTCTTTAATCAATTTTATATATAATGGCAACCACAAAAGGAACAATTTATAAATCTTTGAGTTATTGAATAAGAAATCCAAGAATTTACAAATCATGAAGGAAATGGATTTCAGGATCAAAGGTAGGGAGATGGAGAAATACAAACAAGAAAATTTTGCTCTCTATACACTTCTGTATAGTGCTTAATTTTTAAATAACATGTCCATATTATTATAATCAGAAAAACAATATTTCCATCTTAAAAATGCCATTTGATTCTTGGGTTCATTCTATAACCATCAGCCTATTTCTGGGCACCATTCTGCAAAGGTCAGACCAGACAGCTCCTTTTCCAAATGAACTGAAAACTGTTTGCTAGTAGTTCAGGCATTACTATATGATGTGTGATGTAAACATATTCATATAAATTTTATATAAACTAAATGTGAAATGATGATATGAATAAAATACTAGCCATTTTTGGATTATTCTGGAAATTATGTAGGCCTTTTTCAGTATACTGGATCAGTAAATCAATACCATTTGTGAATAAATACGTTTAAGTTACTTTGCATCACATAAAATTAATATCTCCTCTTAGTGAGTATGACCTATTGTAACCGTTGGCCAATTTGATGTAATTATGAATTCTAAAAATATAATTTTCAATATGAGGTTCAGAATGATGTGAGAAAAGGGTTGCATAAAACAGAGAGACTATAGTTAACTGTTTTGCTGAAAATTAATCCAGTGGACTGGTGGTTAAAGTGTGGTAGGGGACTAGGGGTACCTGAACTCTGCTTGGAGCAGCCACTCAGCACTTCTCAGTAGTGCTTTGTCCAGTCTGCTCAAACCCTCTTCTCACATTGCACACCCTGTCTGAAGATCAGGAGAGACCGAGACTGTTGTCCTTGGTGGTGAGGGCTTTTCTTACCTCTTTTGTTATTTTATTACAGTTCCTGTATTTCCACATGAGATCATATGAAGTTATCAGTGGATAATTTCTTATAAAATCTAAGAAGAGAGATATGGCATAATTTTGAAACCCCATAATTTCTGGAGTGTATAGGAAGAGTTCGGGAGTGAGGTGATTAAAAAATTACTTTAAATCTCAGTTTCTTTATACAAAACTATAGATATAGGGATGCTATTGTTCAGTACATAGTTGATTATGCATGTGCTTTTATTTTCTGTAATCTATATATGATTGCCTCATTTTTTTATCCAAACAACACTACATTTCCCTTAAAATGTTTTTTATATCATTAATCAGTTAAGAAGGGAGATGTTTATCTAAGAGAAATACCAATTATATCGCATAAAGACGTCGTCTTTCAGAAGATGTTAGGGAATGCAGTTCAAGGAGTGTAATGTGACACACCTGAAGGAAACAAAAGAAGCCCTTATACCCTTCTATTTCCCAAACCTTTAGTGCAGTGGTTCTCAAAGTGTGATTTTCAAAATTCTCAAGTCCCAACCCAAACCTACTTAATGAAAGACCATGGGGGTGCTACCCAAGAATCTGTGGTTTAATCAGCCCTTCAGGTATTCTGATATGAAATCAAGTTTTGAGAACCACTGTCTTAAGGCATCACAATTACTTTTTTGTGTAATTATCATTTATTCTAAGAATTTAGACTTTTTAAAGAAATAAGGAAGAGCTCATTCCCCTCACAAGGGATTTTCAATTTCATTTTATGGCAAAGCTTTTTGTAGAAACGATATGTGTTTCTTGTTTGGATGAAGTTCTTAGAGCAGATTTGGTATCTAATAGGATTCCATTTTGATATACAGAACACCTTCTACTTAATGCATTTTGCATTTCAGAGGGTTGAAGCTTTTTACACAGCCAGAATTTTAAATATTGCATATTTCTGGAAAACAAACATCGGTCATATCCTCCTTAGGTATTTAGTATCAGTGATGGAATTTAATTATTTAAGCCACATTTGGATCTGTAACAGTGCTCAGGAGGTGAGGCAATTTAAAATCACCACTCTTCCATACAAATACACAAAATACAGTAAATAGAGTCTTGCATAATAATAGCTATTTGAGGATTTACAAATGCATATCATAATAGACTCCTGAGTAATTGAGAACAGATATAAGGTAAATAACATCACATCTGTTCTTGGTATAGTATCTTCAGAAATACACCTGGAAGGAAAAAACACTGTTTATTAATTATTTCATTTAAAAGAAGTAAATCAGGAATGAAAGATAGATTGTCTCTGAACAAGGCTGAATGTTTATATACAATTTTCCATTGTAGGTATTTTAGATTAATATTTCTGTTTCCAATATTATGTTTTCATTATCATCTGGTTCTACATTTAAAAAAATATTCTTTGGCCAAAAGTTCTATGCCTAGTCCAGAGCCTGAGATAGAGCTATTTGTTGAATGTAAAAGCTTCAGGACTGGGCAACTAATTAGGAATTTATTCATGCAGAGATGAAAATCAGCATGTCTTTGGGATTCAGTCCAAGTCAGCACAGGAAGCCTCCAGAAGCATACACAAACCTGAAGCACTAATGCATACATTGACATAATTTGTCATGCTTTTTAATATATTTCTTTTCGGGAACTATTCACCAACAGACTTTATTTATTTTTATTTACTTATCTTTAAAAAAAAATTATGCGGTTCCTGGGAAAACACATTGTTGTTTGGGGATTTCTAATTAGCAGTTTCCTGTTCATTTTACTTGCAAATGTATTGCTTTCCTCTCTAGAAGTTTTCAAACAGCCCAGATGACAAATTGTTCAGCTTCATGAAGATTTCACCAACTGAACAAACTGTTTAGTTTTTAATTCAAAAGAAACTGAAGAGCAACTTATGGGTGGTATAGTACAGAGAGAAATCACACCTGCCAAGAGGGTTCTTACTGAAAGGATGTGCAAGTCAAGGATCTTTCTGTCTCGATGAGGCTGAAGAGGTTTAACTGCATACAAATGAGTACAAATGACTTGACATCTTGAACGGTAAAAACTTCTTCAAGGGAAATTCCCTATTTGAGAATTTCTTTTATGAAATCTTAGCTTTCTCTCTGTTGATCAATGTTCAGTAAATATTTATTGGGTGCTAAGTGTATGTGAGGCTCTGGGCTATAGCATTAAAAATACATAAAAACTATTCCTGTCTTCTTGGGAATTATAGCACCTGTAGTGAGTGCTTGCACAGGAGAAGTGCATGTTGCTATGGGAGCATATTGGAGAGGCACCTGGAAGTCAGAGTCAGTAGGGATTGCAGTGGATGCTGTTGGTTCCTCTCAATCCCCATCTCCTTCACATGCCGTACGCCCACCCCCCTACTGCTGGGCACAACACAGAGCTAGCACCTACTCCACAGAATTGCCCCCCAACCCAGCTCCCCAAACCTCAGTCCTCTGCCAAGGACCAAGGTAAAAAGGGCAGCTCCCACCCTTTGCCTCAGGGTGGGATCAATCAGTGGTGCAGTTTTTATCTCCAGTGCTTCCTGGTGGAATCATTGGAAACTGGACTCCAGCAGAGACCCCATTTTTGTATAGCTTTTATCTTCTGCTCTACCTGCTTCCCTTACTCCCCTTTCCCCGAGAGCATTTCCCCAATAAATTCTTGAAAAATAATCAACTACTAGAGAAACTGACTTTTTTTTTCATAAAAGGTATTTATTTGGGGTAGAAGCTTATAGTTACCAGACCATAAAGTGTAAGTTACTTTCCTCACCAAAGTCTAGGGCCACGTGTTGGAGCAAGATGGCTGCTGATGTCTGTGAGGGTTCAGGCTTTCTGGGTTCCTCTCTTCCTGGGGCTTGCCTCTTTCCAGGCTCTGCTGCTCTAGTAGCTTCACAAGGCCAGCTGTAGACTATTAGGCAAATGGCTTGTTCTTTTCCTGGGACCTTCTCTCTTTCCTCACGACCAAGCTCCTCTATGTGCTTACTTCCCAGGGCTCCAGCTCAAGACTCCACGAAACTGATTTTAAAGAGTGATTTTCACAGAGACCTGCAGGGTAAGTAAGAGCTAGTTACATAAAAGAGGCAAGGGAAGAAAGAATATTCCATCCAGAAAAAAATGCCAGTTAGGAAAGCACGTAGGAAGACAAAAGAGTTCTAACTAAAGAGTGCAATGCTGTGAGCATGGGGCAAGGACGGGGGTTGGTAGTATGTAGGAGAAAAGGAGTGATACTGAGAGATGAAGCTGAAGAGGTGGAAACACTATGTAAGCTACGTTACATCTACTGAATGCCAAAATTTGTGAAAAATCCAGATCTCTCTTTTAGTCTGTATAAAATATTTGATATTTGAAAGAATTTATATATTTGATATATTTAAAAATATTACTCTAAAATTAATTCATTTGAATATACTACAAGAAAGATGGGCTGCTACAATGGAGTTATTCTGAAACTGCCCTCTGTGTTCAAGCCCTCTGATCCTAGCTCTCTTATAAGGATGTATTAGCCTACAGAAGACAGTGTCGACAACCTGCTGAAAGTTTCATTCTCTTTCTCTTTCTAAAGGAAAAACCTCCAAAATGCAGTGTGAAGAGTATGCTATAAGTCTATATAGCACAATTTTCAGCAAGCAGATGGAAAAGTCTATGGCTTAGTATAACATTTTCCACAGTATATCTTACTGCAATACAGGTTTAAGACCTGTTTATTCTGGTATATTCCATAGCTTAGCAGTGGCCTATGGAGGTGATTTTTTAAAAATGTAGGCTTCATTACCATATATGTCACTAAGCAAAGTTGGATATTATAGTTCCCAAATCTGTATAAAATACGGAAAAATTTACTCTTCATTACATCTGACTGCCAAATGTGGAATTAAATTAAGGGTTATTTTCTGATTCAACACATCTCTACCAATTGGTTATATCTCATGTAACATTTCTATTTGTTTGGATATTAAATTGCCATAATTTTTGACTTTCCATAAATACAATGATCTGAAAATGTATAGAGAGGTAGAGGACTGATTGGGAGTTTAACTAAGAATTGTGTCCCTCCTAAATTTTTAAACAGTATCTCCATTCTATTACCATTCCTAAGATCTTATGTCAGATGAAATATGGGAGTGAGGGAAACTTCCACACTCTACCTCAGGCCACTCAATAGGTTTTGGACTTCTGAGCAATCAAATGTCCATGATGGTACCTGGAAGCTTATCTGTGGTGAATCTGAGGAAGCTAAGACTGTGGTCCCTCATGGAGACCAAGATGCTGGCTGCAGCTGGGTGATTTTGCAAGATGCTGGCTGCAGCTGTGGTGCCTGTCCAAGTAGAGATAGACTAGCGAAACACCTTCAGGGGGTTCTCAGAAACACCTGACTGCAAGGGCTCCTTATGGAACTGAGACCCAGCTTTTTGCCAGCAGTGATCATAAAGGTGGAAATTAAGGTAATATGGCATTGTTTATTTATACAGACTTGGAAGGTTTGAGGAGACGGCCTATACGTCAATACTAGGATTATGTGTAGTGAATTAGAATAGAGTGTTACTACTCACTGGAGGTCAGGCCGTATCTAAGGACTTTGTATTGCCTCCTAGCAACAACCCTATTAAGGAGGCATTATTAAGGTCTCTATTTCCAGATGAAGAAAGTGAGCATTGGATAGGTGAACTCACTAATCCAAGATCCTATTGGCAGTAAGGAGCAGGGAGAGAACAGGAAATCTGATGCCAGAATATATGTCATTTTCCAGTACCAGTCTTTAACAAATTACATGTGTTGGTTATGATCAAATTAAACGAATGGATGTGTGAATAGCTAGTGTATCTTTTTTTTTTTTTTT
>JAQZBX010024901.1:0-29873 GCA_029593785.1 Cabassous unicinctus
CTAAGTGAAACCTAATCCAGTTTGACCTCATCTTAACTAATCACATCTTTAAAGATCCTATTTCCAAATAGGGTTACATTCACAGGACAGGGTCTTAAGACTTGAACATATTTTACGGGGGAAACAATTCAATCCATAATAATCACTCATATTCCCCTTCAGGAAGGAAGGGCTTATTACCCCTAGCTGTAAGTAGTGTCAATTGCAAACAGCTCTCAGCTCTCAGCTCCCTTCAGGGATTGTCTCATCTGAAGAGAGCTGTTTCATCCAAAATCACACCTTCTTCCTGGGACGCTCAGTCACTGGACTGCTGAGTCTGGTATAAAGTCTTGGGCCTCTAGCTCCAATTTGGTACAGCTCCGAAGGATCGTCCCAAAGGACAGCTGAGATTTCCACTGAGACTGCATCACACCTACACTTCTCCTTCTGCCCATTTTCTGCTTTCTTCCTTTACCTTTACAAGTGTTAATCCCAGGAGCATTCCCTAATAAACCTCCTTATAATCTTGAGATCTGTGACAAGCCTCCCACTCCATCTTCAGGAGGTCATATGAACCCATTCCCATGTAGGCAGTTGCCATCTTGGAGTGAAGTAGAAGGAAGGGAAGGAAATTAGAAATAATAAGCACTTATCCCCCCAAATATTCAGTTACTCAAAAGAGCCTCTTCAGAAAGAGAGATTGAGATGTTATTAATTGGTAAATTTAGATCCCTCTTTAGCTAGTGAAATGGGGATCATTAGGATCAATTAGACCAATTATTGGGGGAAAATCCCTAATTTTCTTTGCACATCTGAGTAGTGTTTAAATTTTCAACTCCTACAGTCTACCTTTATAACTACTAAGACAGAAAAGCAGTATCTATGAAACCAGATCAAATGTAACATTTTCTTCCCATTCTGTGTCTTAGGTTTGTTCTGTCTTGGTCCTCTCCTGTTCTGTTTTTCTTGTGGAAATTAAACCTCCGAAACACATTGTGCCATTGTCAGTTTCACTAACTTCTTGCTCTATGGTTTTGTAAGTTTTGACCTTGGAGTGGATATGGAAAGAGAAGTAGTTGTGGTTCTGGGATTAGATGGAAGCAAGGTAGGAGGAAGGTAATTATGGCTGGCTTCACCTGAACCTGGCACTGAAGGCACAGATAACAAGCTCTTGGGTCCCCTTATACCCTGTATCCCTGAGTAAGGGGCAACTAGTGGAGGAGGGAGAATGGTAGGGAATGCATAGGTGATTTTGAGAGCCTTCTGGTCAGTAGACTCTTTTCATATTTTCCTGTGGTTTAGAAGATGAGATGTTTAGTGAGATGTTTTGTAAACTTAGCTCAGGGAGTAGTGACCTCATTGTTGGCAGCACCAGAAAAGAGACTGGAGTGACTTTAGACACCTAGCTGCCGCCTGCTCTACCCTTAATCACTTCCACCACCCCTCATTCTTTGACATGACAACTGACTTCCTCAAACTTATGTAAGGTGTTATGCAAGCCCAACTTCCAGCTTCCTTCCGATCTTGTTGCTGCTTCTCAGTCCCTTGTACATAGAGATTTTGGTATCACCAGTGGTGGCTAACCAGATTCTATTTGAACACTTACCCCTTCAAATGAGTACTTGAACTTGGAAGTTTTCTGTTCTGAGGAAAGGAAAAAAAAGGCTTCCATATTTCTATTGGTGATTTTAGATCATGTCTCTTCTGGGTCAGATTACCTTCAGCTACTTTGAAATTCTATCTTCGTCTCTAACAGAAGGCAGTTGCCTCAGTAGAACTGCTGGGAATAGGGGCAATGAATTCAATCCATCATTTATTTTATGGTACTTTCTTGTGATTTTCCTATTGTGAAATAAGTATCTCAAAGAGAAATGTTAGGACATGTAAGTGATCAAGTGATCAAGGAATTTAGCAACAAAGTTTGGTTAATTAGTGCCTTAGCAGCAACTTGATCATCTTCTGTTTCTTCTCCACAGGCAAATCTGAAAGTTATGAGCTAAACTGAATTTCTGTAGCTACTCATTTCCTCCCCCTGCCCCTACCCCTACATCTCGATCATGTTACTTTTGTTTTGTTCATTGTGTACTTCTCTGACCCTGCCTCCATGTGCCATCTGAAATGTTCATTCTTCTTTCTGTTATGTGAAAATAGCCCATCTTCAGGCTATAGTATCCCAATATCTGGTAGAAGCTATCTTTCAACCTAATATTTCTATTAAATATTTTCCTGTTAATATACAGATTTCCAAGGCTCAGACCAGCACCAACAAATCAGAAACTCTGTCTGCAGGTCCTGGAACTCTGCATTTTACAAGCTTTCCGGATAAGTATTATGTATACTAAAACTTGAGAACTACTGACCTAGAGGGGAAGCAAAAAGATAGGTAAGGCCCTTCCCTCCTTCTCAATGCTTGGTTCTGTGGTTCCTTCCTTTTTCCAGCCTTGGAACTTGATGGATTGCAGTGGGCTCACTTTCTTCTTCCCTTCCTCCATTCTCTCTTCATTCCTTCCTTCTCATCCTCCCCTTTTCCCTCTCTCCCTCTCTCTGTCTCTCATCCTTGCCTGGCCTGACATTTCAGCACATCACGGCAGTATACCAAGCATTACAAGTATCTGATGCTATAATTTTTTTTAAACTAACTTGTGCACGAGCTCCTGGACCAAAATCTCCCTTGAGCTTTGGAAATGTAGACTACAGACTACAGAATGAGAAAGAGCCAGGAAACCCAAAAGTAAGCACAGCTGGGATCCATAAAGCTCCCTCCCCTCTTTGATTCTGGGGGAAACATTAAAACAGCTGACCTATTGCTCTAGCATTTCTTTTCCATCATCTGGAATGTGTGATAAATGGATCTTTAAAAGCTGACATTGTCCGGCATCCTTTATCCTTCGCCACATTTCACTAGCTCATTATCTTTTGCGAAAGCTTCCCTTCTATAGTTCATATGTAAAAAGGCTTAATTGTTCCACGTGATTTTAGAGTTCAAGAGAATATGAAGAAATGTCTTCAAAACTTGTTGGCTGCAGAAGTGGGTAATATAGGCGAGGTTTGTGGTGGTTGTTTTTAATAATGACAAAAAGTTAAAAGAATACTATTTAGAGACTTAGTTTTTTATTTTTTTATTGTAATCTATGTTACTGAAAAGTTACATATTAATTAAATGTCAGCTAATGAAAGTATACTTAAACTACATTCCTAGAATCTGTAATTCAAAGGAACTCTGTAGTAATTTTTGGTCAAGTCATGAATTTTTTTTGATGTGCAAATATCCATTCTAATGTGTCTTATTTTGAAAATTGAGTTCATCAGAAATCCATTTTCCTTAAAGTGGAGAGACATTTCTGTCTCTCTGTTTTGCTTTAAAGGGAGGGAAAAACACAAATGCTGTAACCATAGTTACATTATAGAATGCTAAATATATAGGGAAACTGGTGAGTATCATAACTTATAAGAAGCATTATATGCAAAGTGGCCTGAAAAAAATATTAGTTTGCTCTCAGGTCGACTCAGGTCACTGGGCTTTGTGATTCAGGAACTAGATCTTTCTTTCACTAGTAAAAGATCTATTTTATCATCGTCATTTGGTTTTTATAATAACAAATTCAGTTTTTATTTTCAAAAGTCCACGAAGACCTATTTGAGTTCCTGAATTTAAATAGTTCATAGACAGATAGCTTAACTAGAAATAGGAAGGAAAAAATTTAACAGCAGCACCCACTGAGAACTACCTTCAAAATACTGCCTTTCCGTCTGGAGTTCACATCAGGATCTGGCAACCATACAGTACTGAAATCGTCAGCTCTCTGAAATAATCACAGCCCTCTGTCAGTCAGAGGCTTTGCGATTGAATCAATGCACATTTCTCTTTTAGCAGCAACTCCCCATTAATTTGTATTCTCACTTGCTTTTATAATAAATTTATTAATTGCCCCCAATACCTCCCTCAGCTGTGCAGACCCACAGCAGGAAATATCGTCAAAGGGCTGAGGCTGATGAGGGAGGAAAAGTATATGAACTAGGAAGAAAAGACACAGGGAAAGAAAGCTCTTACTCTTGAATAGCTTCAATATGCCTATCCGAAGTCTGATAAACATCTCTTTCATATTAAATATTGGCTGGAAGTACTTTTACATAAAGGAAAAAGAAGATCTTTTTATGACTTTGAAAGGTGAGCACAAGATCAAAGCAAACAGGATTGAAGTTTCTTGACTGGCATTCTACCAAGACAGATGGAAAACCCATTTTGTGAAAAATCAAGTACAACAAATAAAAATAAGCCACGATGTTTAAGAGCTCTGGCCTGTGTTATGTGGAACATCAGGAACCAATTAAATTGCTCTCCCCGTCTTGTTTATCCTAAATAATGTGGTCTTTTCCCTCCTCTGATTATACCAGCTTCACGTTTCTGTGGCAGGAGCCTGTTCTTTCACTTTCTATTAAAAACCCTTTCTCTGTAGTGCCCAAGTTTGGAAAAAGATGGAAAGCCTGCATTTTATCATGTTAAGGAAAAATAGCAAATTTTTACCTGCCTCCAAAAGACAGTTGGCAGTAGGATAATGGCTGGGTGCATTTGTGTGTAAAATCACAACATCCAACCATTGACAATGATTCTGCTTCTCATTTGCTTAAACTTTTCACCTCCCTCTTGAGCTTATAGTGGAACATATTCCTTATGTTCTGTATTCGGTTTTCCTTTTTTAGACGTGTGCACATTGTTCAGTTTCAAGAGGCTAGAGAGGTAGGCTTAGCTCCTTGTTGTGAAATATGGACTATAAAATGACATCAATCCTTCCAGTGACTGTATAGAGCTCACACTCAGCATGTCTGCTTCCCATCTGCACATCATGACCACAGCCCCAGTAAAGGGTACTATGTCTCATGGCTGCACGTCAACAAATCTACATATATGCTCCTAGGGCTTATTCCACATTGGAAAAAGTTGCCAGTTAAGTTCATAAAACCACAAGTCACATGGCTCTTGATTCATGCAATACACAGACATGCTCATCCTTGTATATCTTACTTTATAGAAAACAAATGGGGAAGGAGAAGGACCTTGAGCCACTGCTCTTCTAAATCTGTCCAGAGTGACTAACACAACATGGGGCCTGAGGGTGCTTAATTAGGGACATACAATGACCTCAACCACAAAAGAATTTTTGGAACTTCCATCTCTGTGAATCCCAATCACTAAGCACAAAATTCAATCAAGTGTTTTTTAACATTCCAATAACAAGGCCAGGATATGACAGATGAAACCTAATTGCACCTTAAAATAAACTGAGAAGCAATCACACCAGCTTCTAGATGCCAACTACAGAGATATTGATTTAATTTGTTCTAGGGTAGAACTGGGACTTTTAAAACAACTCTCCAAGTGATTCTAGTTTATAGGGAGGGAGAATCACTATTCTAAATCTTTTAAGAACACTAGTGAGTTCCAGGAAGATGGTGTTGGAGTAGTCAGGCAGGCCTCAACTCTCACAAAAACTGAAAGGGGTAAAAGCTGTCCAAGGGACCTTCTTTGGGAGTCAGCAGAACAGGACAGTGCTATGCAACCCCCAGGAGGGCGAGGGACAGAGAGACAAAGGACCCAAAACAACAAACATGAGTTACCAAACCCCCGCTGCTAAAGGCTCCCACCCCCCACCCTCAAGACATTAAGATAAAACCACTGGCTCACTGCAGGCTACTGAGAGGGGAACAGACATCTTCCTCCCTGTCAGCTGTTACAAGGGAAGAGGGAGGGTAAGTCAGATGGCTTCTCTTCAGTGAATTCAGCCAGCAGAGCCTGCTTTGAATCTTGGCTCTGGCAAGACCATAAAAGCTAGAAAGCAAAGGTTGAAAGAAACACCTCCGTGGAAAGGTTCGCCGACTTACACCATCTGCCGGCTGGCCAGGAAATTGCAAGGAGAAAAACTGCTTTTAGGTCTCTCTTTAGCCCCACCCCTGGGAGAAAATCTGTGCCCCGTTAGTGAGTCCTTGGCCCAATTTTGATAACTTAAGCTGGGCAATTTTAAACACCTAAAATAAGTTGAACCAAAAATCAAAGAAGAGCTATGGGGAAAAAAAAGAAAACACTAGGCAAGAGAGAGAAATTGACCATCAAAGTAAATTTACCAACAAATTCAGACACCTAGACATAAGCAAGAAATTACAAGCCATACTAGGAAATAGGAAGAGATGGCCCAGCCAGAGGAACAAACCAAATATCCTGACAAGACATAGGATTTCAGACAACTAATCAATAATAATCACACAAATCTCCAAAATCAATTCAAGTAATTGAAGGAAAATATGACCAGAGAGATATAGGATATTAAGAAGACACTGGCTGAACATAAAGAACAATTTGAAAGTCTTCAAAGAAAAGTAACAGAGCTTATGGGAATCAAAGACACAATGGTTGAGATTAAAAATACATTAGAGGCACATAAAAGCAGATTTGAATTGCTCAAAAACAAAATTAGTGGTTTCAAGGACAGAACACCTGAACTGGAAAAGACAGGAGAACAGAAAGAGAAAAGAACGGAAAAAATGGAATAGGGTCTCAGGGAATTGAATGACAATGCAAAACGCACAAACGTTTGTGTGATCGGTGTCCTAGAAGGAGAAGAAAATAGAAAAGAGGCAGAAAGAGTATTTGAGGAAATAATGACCAAAAACTTCCTAACCCTTATGAAAGATATAAATATCAATATTGAAGAAGGACAACACACCCTAAATAATTCAGTAGGTCAAAGAAAAAATTGCAAGAGAATTCTCATATCTTGAGATGAATGAAAATGAGAACACAACATATCAATACCACAAAGGCAACGCTGAGAGGGAAATTTATAGCCCTCAATGCCTACATTAAAAAAGAAGAGCTAAAATTGAAGATCTAACTGCACACTTGGAGGAACTAGAAAAAGAACAGCAAAATAATCCCAAACCAAGCTGAAGAAAAGTGTATTAGTCAGCCAAAGTGGTGCTGATGCAAAATACCAGAAATCTGTTGACTTTTATAAGAGGTATTAATTTGGGGTAGAAGCTTACAGTTACCAGGCCATAAAGTATACGTTACTTCCCTCACCAAAGTCTATTGCCACATGTTGGGACAAGGTGGCTGCCAACATCTGCCAAGAGTTCAGGCTTCTTCAGCTCCTCTATTCCGGGGGCTCTGTTTCTCTCTGGGCTCAGCATCTGTGTTCTCTCCACAAGGCCTGCTGTAGACTACCAGGGAATTGGCTCTGTCTCTCTCCCTGGGGCTTCTGCTGTGTCTAAGGAGCCATCTCTATTCCTCTGTGTTCTTCTCCTGTATGTTCACTTCCCAGGCTCCAGCTCCAAACTCCACATCAAATCTCAAACTAACTCCTCTGCTCCTACTGACATGGCCCAATCAAAGCCCTAATCATAATTTAATCATGCCCAGGAAAGACCAGTTTACAAACATAATCCAATATTTCTTTCTGGAATTCATCAATAATATCAAACTGCTACAGAAAGAAATAGTAAAGATCAGAGCAGAAATAAATGAAATTTAGAACAAAAAGAGAGAGAGAGAAAGAATTAACAAAACCAAAAGTTGGTTTTTTGAGAAGATCAACAAAATTGACAAACCCTTAGCTAGACTGACAAAGAAAAAAAGAGAGAAGATGCAAATAAATAAAATCAGAAATGAGAGGGGGACATAACCACTGACCCTGCAGAAATAAGATCATAAGAGGATACTATGAACTACTGTAGGCCAAAAAACTAGACAATGTCAACGAGATGGACAAATTCCTAGAAACACATGAACAACCTACACTGACACTAGAAGAAATAGAAGACCTCAACAAACCATCACAAGTGAAGAGACTGAAACTCATCAAAAAACTCCCAAAGATGAAAACCCCAGGACCAGATGGCTTCATAGGTGAATTCCACCAATCATTCAAAAACTATCTAATACCAATCTTGCTCAGGTTCTTCCAAAAAGTTAAACAGGAAAGATTGCTACCAAACTCATTCTATGAAGCCGACATCACCTAACACCAAAACCAGATAAAGATACTATGAAAAAGAAATTTACAGACCAATATCTCTAATGGATATAGATGCAAAATTCTTCAACAAAATGCTTGCAAATTGAATCCAAAAGCACATTCAAAGAATTATATACCATGATCAACTGGGTTTTATCCCAGGTATGCAAGGGTGGTTCAACACAAGAAAATCAAGTAGTGTAATAAACCACACTGATACACCGAAGAATACAAATCTCATGATCCTCTTGATTGATTCAGAAAAGGTGTTTGACAAAATATGGCATCCATTTTTGATAAAAACACTCCAAAAGATAGGAAAAGAAGGAAGCTTTCTCAATATGGTAAAGTGCATATATGAAAAATCTACAGTTAACAGTGTACTCAATGGTGAAAGACTGAAAGCTTCCCTGAGGAGATCAGGAACAAGACAAGGACACTGTATTAGTCAGCCAAATGGGGTGCTGTTGCAAAGTTCCAGAAATCTGTTGACTTTTAGAAAGAGTATTTATTTGGGGTAAAAGCCTACAGTTACAAGACCCTAAGGAGTCCAACCCAAGGCTGCTTTCTCACCAAAGTCAGCTGCCACGTGTTGAAGCAAAATGGTGGGTGATCTCTGCCTGGTCTTTCTTTCCTTCTTCCTCTTAAGGCTCCATGGGCCCAGTTTCTTCTGGTCTCAACTGTAGGCTGGCATAGGGTTCCTCTCTCAGGGATTCTTATATCAGTCTGGCATAGGGCTCATTTCTTTCCAGGCCTTATCAGCTGCTCTGTTTGCTTCAGCTGCAAACTATCATGGAAATGGCTCTGCTTTTCCCAGGGCTCCAAGATAAAAACTGACAAAACTCTCTCTCCCCATGTCTATGGAGCTCTATCTTTTTCTTGTATCTTCTTTCTTATGTGTCCATTTATATCAGCCCACCAAGGGGGCAGGGACTCAATCTGAAGCCCTAATCTTAACAGGTAATTTAATCAAGATATGTTAGCTGAACCTAATGAATTCAGAGGGCATCACACCCAGAGGAATAGATTAGTTTACAAACATAATCCCTCTTTTTGGGATTCATAAATTATCTCAAACTGCCACAGATGCCCACTGTCACCACAATTATTCAATATTGTGCTAGAAGTTCAAGCTAGAGCAATTAGGCAAGAAAAAGAAATAAAAGGCACCCAAATAGGAAAGGAAGAAGTAAAACTTTCACTATTTGCTAACGATAGTATCCTATATCTAGAAAATCCTGAAAAATCCACAACAAAGCTACTAGATCTAATAGATAAGTTTGGCAAGGTGGTGCGATACAAGATTAATACACAAAAATCAGTAACATTTCTATAAACTACTGATAAGCAATCTGAGGAGGAAATCAGAAAAAACTCCATTTATAATAGCAACTAAAATAATCAAATATTTAGTAATAAACTTAACCAAGGAGACAAAGGAACCTGAATTCAGAAAACTGCCAAACATTGCTAAAAGAAACCCAAGAAAACTTAAATAAATGGAAGTACATTCCATGTTCATGGGCTGGAAGCCTAAATATCATCAGAATGTCAATTCTAACCAAACTGATTTACAGATTCAATGCAATCCCAATAAAAATCCCAAAAGCCTTTTCTTTGCAGAAATGGAAAAGCCAAATTTATTTGGAAGGGTAAGGGCCCCTGAATAGCCAAAAATGTCTTTAAAAAGAAGAACGAAGTTGGAGGATTCTCACTTCCTGACTTTAAAGCATATTACTTAGCTATAGTGGTAAACACAGCATGGTACTAGCATAAAAATAGACAGATTGACCAATAGAACCAAACTGAGAATTTAGAAATAGACCTTCATATCTACGGTCAAGTGATTTTTGACAAGGCTGTCAAGTCCTTCTAGCTGGGCCAGAACAGTCTATTCAACAAATGG
This sequence comes from Cabassous unicinctus, assembly GCA_029593785.1. NCBI lineage: Eukaryota > Metazoa > Chordata > Mammalia > Cingulata > Chlamyphoridae > Cabassous > Cabassous unicinctus. The sequence continues at coordinate 9,895 of JAQZBX010024901.1, forward strand.
TACTTGGAGAACTGGATATTCATAGCCAAAAGAAAGAAGGAGGACCCCTATCTCACACCTTATACCAAAATTAACTCAAAATGGATCAAGAACCTACATATAAAAAGTGACAACCATAAGACTCCTAGAAGAAAATGTAGGAAAACATCTTCAAGATCTTGTGGTAGGTGCTAGTTTCTTAAATTTTACACTGAAAGAATGAGCAACAAAAGATAAACTAGAGAAATGGGACCTCCTCAAAATTAAACACTTTTGCACCTCAAAGGACTTTGTCAAAAGGATGAAAAGCTAGTTGTATTAGTCAGCCAAAGAGGTGCTGATGCAAAGTACCAGGAATCTGTTGGGTTTTATAAAGGGTATTTATTTGGGGTAGATGCATACAGTTACCAGGCCATAAAGCATAAGTTACTCCCTCACCAAAGTCTGTTGCCATGTGTTGGAGCAAGATGGCTGCCAGTGTCTGCAAGGGTTCAGCCTCCTGCTTCCTCTTAAGGCTCCATGGTCCCAGCTTCTTCCAAGATCAGCTGTAGGTGGGTATAAGTCTTGTCTCTCTCCTGGGGCTCATTTCTCTCCGGGCTCAGCTGCTCTGCTCTCTCCACAAGGTCAGTTATAGACCAGCAGGCTCTCTCTCTTCCCAGGACCTCTGCTGTGTTTATGGAACCATCTCTATTCCTCTGTGTTCTTCTCCTATGTTTTTACTTAATGGGGCTCCAGCTCAAAACTCCAACTAACTCCTCTGCCTTGTCATTTTCTCTGTGAGTCCCCACCCACCAAGGGGGCAGGGATGCAACAACCTACTGATGTGGCCCAATCAAAGCCTTAATCATTATTTAATCAAGTAAAAGTGAAACCTCTGAATCCAATACAATCTAATATGCCCAGAGGAATAGACCAATTTACAAACATAATCTAATATCTATTTTTGGAATTCATAAAAAATATCAAACTGCCACAGCAGCTGACTCAATGGGAGAAAATATTTGGAAATCACATATCCAATAAGGGTTCAATACCCATGATATATAAAGAGATACTACAACTAAACAATAAAAAAACAAACTACCCAATTTAAAAATGGGCAAAAGAATAGACATTTTGTTCAAAGAAATACAAATGGCAAAAAATACATGAAAAAATGTTCAACATCACTAGTGATTAGGAAATGCAAATCAAAACAACAATGAGATATCATTTCACACCTATTTGAATAGCCACTATTAAAAAGTCAGAAAACAAGTATTGGAGAGGATATGGAGAGACAGGAAAGCTTATTCACTGTTGGTGGGAATGTGGAATGGTATAGCCACCATGGAGGACTATTTGAAAGTTCCTGAGGAAGTTGAACATAGACTTGCCATGTGCCCAGCAATACCATTACTAGGTATATACGTAGAAGAACTGAGAGCAGTGACACGGACATCTGCACATGATGTTCATAGAGGTGTTATTCACGACTGCCAAAAGTTGGAAACAACCCAGGTGTCCATCAACCAATGAATGGATAAACAAATTGTGGTGTATACACATGATGGAATATTATGCAGTTGTAAGAAGAAATGAAGTCATGAAGCACATGACAACATGGTTGAACCTGGAGGACATTATATTAAGAGTAGCAAGCCAGATACAAAAGGACAAATACTATAGGATTGTGTTATTATGAACTAAATATATTGTGTAAACTCATGGAATTAATAATTAGATTATAGGTCACCAGAAAATAGAACAAAGGTAGAAAATGGAAAGCTGAGAGTTAATCTGTGCAGAATTAGTAAAAAGGTTGTTTGTAAATCTTTGGTAATGAAATATTGAAAGCACCTCATAGTGTTTGTAACTAGCAGAATTATTATATGGGTATGACAGTGGTTGAAAGGGAGAGCCTAAAAGGAAAGCTAAAAAATGTAACATGGCACTTATAATATAGTGAAACCTCATGTGAAATACAAATATGGGTAATATTGCATATGTAAGACTGTTTTTACAAAATATGATTACAAATAACCTAGAGAGATGGAAACAGAATAACAGCTATATATAGCAGGGGACGCATAGAGAGATTGGGGGTGATGACGTTTTTTTTGTTTGTCTTTTTTTTTGTTTATTATTGTTGAAATAATGAAAATGTTCTAATAATGACTGAAGTGATGAATGTACAACTATGTGATTATGCCAAATATCATTGTTTGTACACTTTGGATGGATTTATGCTTCATTTATATGTATAAATAAAATTGATCTGTTAAAAAATCAAGTAAAGGAAAAATAGGAAGGGTGAAGGGAGGAGAAAGGAAAGTGAAGTAGAAGGAAATAGAGAAAGAGAAAAAGAAAGAAGGAAGAGAAGAAAAGGAGAGAGGTAGAGGTAGTACCTGATGGTACCTGAAGCTAACAGCTTAGATTTGTTCAGCACTCAGGGACTGGGCATTGATATAAGTACCATACTCTATTAAAATCCTTACAACATATTATGGATGAGTAACCAAGGCACAGGGAGATTAAGCAATTTTCCTAAGGTCACCCAGCAGTAAATGATGGAACTGGGATTTGAATCCAGGTAGTCTAGGTCTATGATGTACTATCAAGATGCCACCCAGTATTAGTGCTGTAAATTTCTGTACTCATGAAGAGTATTAAGCTCCATGCTAGTAAGGATCTTATCTTTTTTTTTTTTCACTAATGTATTCCCAGGGTCTATTTAGACTAAATGTTAGTCAATGGATATTTATTAAGCTTTTACTATGTACCAGACTCAGAATTAGGTGCTGGTGATTCAACAGTAAACGACATAAATAACACCACCCTCAATAAACTCATAGTCTAGGGGAATATGCTTGATATGCAGTAAATATTTTTTGGATGTTATTGCTGAAAATAAAATGAATTGGAGCTTCAAAAAAACCCGCTAGTAATGGAAAGTGGAAGAATCATATTCCAATTGCATATATTTTATATTTTAGCTGACCAAGGAGATGTATCTTCAGGGATTTATTTGGTCAGTATGAAAATCTGGAAAAAGGCTTGTTGACTGATAAGTCTTCTTTCAGTGGCAACAAAAGAATAAAATGGTTTATTTTCATGAGACACACATGCACATTATGTATGTGTAGCAAGAATTTATCCTTCTAGGTAGAATGAGTTCTCATCAGATGGGTAATACATCTCCATTATTTTATTACAATAATTTAAATTAAATTGCTGGACTTCAGATCTATGCAATTTGCATGCATTTTCCACTGAATAACAAACTCCATTTACTACCAAACTTCAAAAAATTCTATGTATTAACTGGATTTTGCTGCTGTATAAGTCTTTAAATATCTTTCTGAGAAGAGAAACTCCAAGAAAATTTCTAAAGAGATCTTTCTCTAGCCCTTTATGGCCAAGGATTGGGTTCTGCTAAATGCCAGCCAATTTGGTTGTTCAAACACTGACTTCATTTGGTAGTAGCTAAGGATACATAGCCCTATTTCAGGAACCTGCCTCCCTCCTGGAATTAAGTCACAGATAAGGTCCTAAAAGAATGCAATAAAATACTTTTGTTTTTAAATCCATATCATCCATGATTCTTGGTTTTCAGAAACAGTAGCTGACCCTGGCTGATTAAGCACAAGAGGTATTTATTGAAGGGCAATTGAGTATCTTACTGTGTTACCAGGAAGACTGGAAAATCTGACTCAGAATATGCTCAAGAACAAACGATAGCTGAATAGAACACAGCCAAAATCACACTACAGAATACTTTCCCTGAAGATATTACTACTGCTGCCATTGATATCTCTAGCATTGAACACCAAGGCATCTCTGCCATTGATGCCCATGGAAATGCCATGTCACCATTGTCACCTACCAGAAAAGATCCTCTACTATTCCTTCTTCTTTAAATTGCTTACTCAAGATTCAGATATGGGGTTGTTGCTTCTCATTTCTTAACATAAGTCCTGCAAATGTGTCCTAGCTGCAAGGGAGTCTGGGAGAGCAAGCATCTGACTGTTTCAGCTTTTATAGCAGGGATCAGGCTCAGCCTTCTACCAAGAGCCAGATGTGAAGCAATTTCCCAAATATAAGAGGGTTCAGACTGGGTGTCTTTGTTTCCCAACTGCCATGACAAATATCAAACTTGCTTAACAACAGGAATTTATTGGCTCATGGTTTCAGAGGCTAAAATGCTTTCTTCCTCCCAGAATCAGGAGCATCTGTCTAGCCAGTAATCCTTGGTTTCCTTGGCTTTACCATCAGTGGTGATGTCCTCCTGTAGAAGTTTGATATTGCTTATGAGTTCCAAAAATAGATATTAGATTATGTTTGTGAACTGGTCTGTCCCTCTAGGCATATTAGATTATATTGGACTCAGAGATTTCACTTTTACTTGATTAAATAATGATTAAGGCTTTGATTGGTCTATGTCAGTAGGGTGTTGCATCCCCACTCCCTTGGAGGGCAGGGACTCATAGAGAAACTGTACCGCAGAGAAGGGAGGTTAGAATTTTGATCCTGGAGCCCTGGGAAGTAAACACGCAGGAGAAGAACACAGAGGAATAGAGAAGGTATTTTGCATCAATACCCCTTTGGCTAATACACCTCCCCTTTTTCTTCCAGGTTCTACTGTCTTCCATTTTCTGGATGCTTACCATGGCTTCTCTTTTCCATGACCAATTACCTTTGCTTATAAGGACTTCCACCATATTGGATTAAGGCCCACCCTAACTCAGTTTGGACACACCTTAACTAATAATATCTTCAAAGGTCCTATTTACAAATGAATTCACACCCATAGGACCTGACCATGCCTTCTGTGGGGGACTTGACTCAATCCCTAACACTGGGCACTCAAAAAATTATAAACATCTGCTATAATATCACAAAACAAATCATCATAAAAGGAAGAGAAAGAAAGCAAAGAGAAGAGAATTACCACTCTATCTAGTGAAAAAGGAATTTCAAGAATTCGGGTTCATTTTGAAGAGTATTCAAAAGAGTACAACATTACACTGATAATAGGAATTATTTTAACTTTTTCCAGTTTCAGTATCAAACACTAGTTCTTTCTTCATGTTATCTAAATTTTCTAGATTTCGTTAATATTTTAAAATCATATTTCCTAATATGAACCAGCCAATAACTATCTAAATTCTTTTCCTGCTTGTTAGCAGGAAGTCTCTCTTTACCCCAAAACTTCTCTCCTACCCCAAAGGCATCAGATGCAATGGTCTGATATGGGAATATTCCTCAATTATTCTGATTAAAATAACACCATGAGATTTTCTAAGAATGGTTTTTATAAGACTTAGGTAATCCCAATGTCTTTTGTATTTTGTGAAATATTCTGGGCTTACTCCCCATGCCCAATAGCCTGTAGATAACCCTAAAAATACACACATACACATACACACACCTCAAAAGAATAACAATTTTCAGCAAGAGTGGTCTAAATCATATTTAGAAAAGTAACATTTTCCTAAAGAAAATAAAATCTGCAAAGATCCAACTTTGCTGACAACGAAGTCAATCTTTCATTGGGATACCAGAGGATTTTAATTCCTTGAAATCACTTGGTCTTCCTCCTCTCCAATCCAGAATAGGGTGACGTGATGCTCTTCCCTTAACAAAGGAATGTTTGCCTTCCCACACGCACACACAAAATAGAGAACTGCCAGAGCATTGAACTGACAGCCCAGAATTAAGCCTGAAAACTGGGATCTCCTTCCCTCAGCAGCCTTTCAGTGAGAAATAACTTTTAGTTAAGTGCATGACCTGGGAAGAAGAGTCAAATCTTGAGATGAAGACAACATACGACATTTCTCTCTTTGCAACAAATCCCAGGGCTTGTGATCTTTTTCCCCTGTTAAATTTATTCTCATACTCAGACATTTATTTCTCCACAAGTTTATGTACCTGTTTTCCCCCAAACCTATATAATCTATAAGGAAGATAATTTTCTCAAATTTGACCTGTTATGCTGCTATGTTGTTTTTGCTTTTGTTCCTGCATAATTTTACTATGAAATTTACCACCTATTAGAATTTGGATGAAAAGAATTTAGGGCAGAGGAGTAGGAAAAGAATAATTCAGATAGGATTAAAAAGAAATCTTAACAGCTATCTCTGGACTTTCCACTAATTGAAATTCCTCAAAACATGTCTACTTTAGGTTATTTTGATCTTATTTTTAAAGATTCCATATCTGTTGCCCTACAACACTTATAGACTTTTTGTTGTTGTTGTTTATTATTTCCCTCCCACCCTGAGCTGATGAAAGGAAAGGAAAGAAAAACAAAGGAAATCTGGAACCTGTCACTATTTCTCTCTCCTCATCAGCTTTTTTTCTTACTCATTTCCTTTCCTTGCTCACTAGGGATCACAGTCCAAACCCTGCCCAAAGGGGACTGGTCATTGACTAAAAGAAACCAGCTCAGCACTGAGCACACTCATAATTTCAACACTTGAGTCTCATTAAATTTTTAGAGTGCGTTATATAAGCCAAGCACTCTTCTTAGGGTAAGGGCATCCACATATTTCCTGCAAAAATAAATAAATAAATAAATAAAACCTTTCCCAACTTTCTCACTCCCAACCCAATTCTCCCAGAGGCACATCTTGGAGAAATATTAAAGACAGTCCTTTGGTTCAGGATGGGAAAATCAGAGTTCAGGGAGGTAATGGTAGCTGGAATTTGTATGGAGTACCAGATAGGAGGAAGGTGCATAGATAAATTGTTCCAGAAACTGCATAGGGATTGCCTTGGATATCTGCCCAAATAATAAACTGTGTATTTAGAAAATGCGACTACACAACAGCAACAATTAGGGAAAGAAGACTAACAGGGAGCTGTAAATTGAACAACTACCACAACTTCCAGTGCTGTTAAGACATTTCAGTTTGACTAACCAAAGTAGAGACCTCACTGAACACTCGGGGCATTTAGTAGAATCCCCAGAAGGCTACACTTTAGAAGTAGAACTTCATCCTGGAGTAAAGACTTCAAAAATGTCTTGAAAGGATCAAGAAGATTGGGATGTACATTAATTGCCTTGAGAATAAAATTCAATACTGATAAAAGGAAGGAAAAATCCAGACACTCAACAATGTAATAATCACAATGTCCAGCATGCTGTAAAAAAATTATATATACAAAACATTATTAGTCTTTATGGAGATGCAAATTAAAACCACAGTGAGGAGCTAGTATGGCTTTACACTCACTATGATGGCTATAATTTTTAAAAGGGAAAATAAGTGTTGGTGAGGATGTGGAGAAATTGGAATACTTCTATATTGCTTGTGGTACAGCCCCTCTGGAAAACAGTTTGCCATTTCCCAAAAAGCTAAACTTGTGGGAAGATGGTGGGGTAGGAAGCTCCAGGAATCAGTCCCTCCACCAAAGCAACCATTAAACAGGCAGGAACTGTCTGAATCAAGTATTTTAAAACTCCAGAGCCAAGTAGAGCAATACAGCATCCAGGGATTCTGGTAAATCACAGTAAATTACCAGTGAATAGCACTCTCCATGTAGCAGTTACCAGTGCTTATCCCAAAACCTTGTGGCAGGCAGCAGTGAGATACTCAATCCTGGCCCCTGGTACAGCTTGCTGGTGCCAGGGTAGGATATAAAGATCTGTGGGGGAGGAGGTGTGGTCCAATTACTGATGACGGCTTTTCATTAGCTACTTTAGATCACTGGGGCCTGAATCTGAAGGCAGCCATTGTCCCAACCTGACCTGGGTAAAAGTGGAAGAGACTTAAAGACAATGCCCTTCATCAAAACTACAGAAAATAGTTGAAAGGTGACATTTAATAGACAATTGCTGAATCAAGAAAACGCAGATTCAAAGAGCCATAGAAGCAGCTCCTGGCAGTCTTCCTGGTCCTCCATCAGCAGTGTACAGCCAGCCCATGCTCCTTTTGTGGATCGCTGACCTTGATTGGCTGGAAAAGACTGAGCTAAGACTCTTCTTGGGCTCTGTACCTACCCAGAATTTGCCCTCCAGGCAAAAGCAGCCTAAGAGAGTGAAAGCAGTGTAAACAATTGAGTCAGGTGGCCTGAGGCCCTGCTTTAAGTCCTTAGGTAGAACACCAGGAAAGGGAGGAGGTCTGTCATCTGGATAATAGAGAGGGCATTCAAATTCCTATAAACGGGGAAACTCCTAAGGCCACTAGCAAGAACAAGCCCAGGATAAGACACAGGCCAAGAAGGGACAGGGAAGAACCTGCACATTGCATTTGCCTTGGGCTGACCTTCTGGATAGAAGGGCTGAACTATGAAAGGAGCACCAGCCAATGCAAAGTCAATTTGCAAAGACTGTGAAAGGTGTTTTTTTACATTGGTTTGTCTGGTTTTGTTAGCTCCTGGCACTCAAGAAAATGTAAGTGGATACAAACTCAAAAAACAGACAGCTCAGAGACTCATCACCAGAGTTAAACATTTTAAAATATTAAAATGTACAGTGTGCAACAAGAGTACAAGACAAAGAAACAGGAAATAATCCAGAAATCATCAATAAAAAATACCAGAATATGGACATAACAAATACTTAAAAAAAAAAAATCTCCAATATGGTGAAGGAGATAAAGGAAAATACAGAGAAAGAATGAAAGGATGTCAGGAAACAATGAATGAACAATATGAGAATCTCAATAAAGAGAGAGAAATTTTTAAAAAGGAACAAAACAGAACTACTGGAGTTGAAGACCCAATAACCGAAATGAAAATTCCCAGGAGCATTTCAACAGTAGCTTGGAGTTGGCAGAAGAAAGAATCTGTGAACTCAAAAGACAAGACAAATGAAATGAGTTGGGCTGAGGAACAGAAAGAAAAAAGAATTAGAAAGAATGAAAAAAGCCTAAGAGAGCTATCAGACACCATCAAGCATGCCAATATATACATTATGGGATTCCCAGAGGGAAAAGAAGAAAATAAAAGAGAAAAAGGAATATTCAAAAAATAATGAGAGTAGTGAGGGTACCACAACATTGTGAATGTGATTAATCCCACTGAGTAGTAAGCTTGGGAGTGGTTGCAATGGGAAAGTTTATGTTGTATATATGTTCCCACAATTAAAAAAGGAAAAAAGAAGGAAAGAGCAACTAAAGAGACAATGACAATTAAAGGCAATACTTAATCCTGGACATGTAGCCGGATTTTCTCTAGTTTCTTGGCTAAGCTACAAGAAATGAATTTCAAGAGCAAGTCAGGTTAGATAGGCCAGTAATTTATTAAGGAAAGAAGGAAAGAGAAATGGGAGAGAATAACAGATTATGGGTCCCAGATAGAGAGGAAAGGGGCTGAATAGTGATAAAGAGGGCAAATTACAGACTACAATTCCCCATTATAGATTATAAACACCCAGGTTTTACTTGCAAATTATTCCAAGTGGTAGGGAGGGGGGTGGGGAAGAAGGCCAGAACAGGGGGCAAAAGACAAGAACAGGGGTCAAAAGGCAAGAGAGGGGCCAGTTCATCATTTGCACTTGCTTTTTGAAGCATTAATTATTCTGCCCCTTTGCTAATGACAGGGGAGGAGTCCCAGCTGTTTTCTGTTTTGATTGGTTATCCCACCTATCAATACCCTGGGAGAGCCCAATGATAAGGCCCCTGGAGAATATCCAGGGCTTTTCCTGGCTGCCAGAGGAAATCTTGTTCCAAATGGGGGATGTTTGCAAGTTCTTCCAGCAGCCATCTTGGGGGTACTGAAGGACACATGTTTAATGGCGTCAGTTTTTCTGCCAGGTTCTACATCCCTCTTTTGATTCCCTAACTAGCCTGCTTCAGACAGGATCTAGCAAGGGAGGAAAGAAGGCTCAAAAATGACATTATTGGGACATATGGAAAACATGGAGCATAGACTAAATTTTATATCAATGCTAAGTTTCCTGAACTTGATGACTGTATTTAAGATTATATATAAGTGAATATCCTTGTTCTTAGGAAACATACATGGTAATATTAAGGATTCAAGACACATGGTGTGTACTACCTACCCACAAGTATTCAGAAAATGGATTGATAGATGGACAGAAAGACAGTTAGATACATAGCCAGATGGCTAGACAGATGGATTGATAGAATAATGGATAGATAGCTAAAATGATATGACAAATGTGGCAAAATGTTAAAATTGGTGGGTCTAGCTACCTGAGGGGATAGGGACATATTAGAGTCCTCTGTATGGGGCTTGTATTATTTTTGCAACTTTCCTGTGTGTTCAAAAGTATTTCAAAATAAAAACTTTTTTTAAAATTAAAAAAATAATAATGAGAAAAAACTTTCCAAACTTGTCAAAAGAGAAGAATATGCATATCCAAGAAGCCCATCAAACACCAAACAAGATAAACTTGAAGAGAAATATGCCCAGACAACTGGTGGTCAAACAGTTGAACACAAAGGACAAGGAGACAGTTCTGAAAGCTGCAAGAGAAAAGCAATGTGTGATGTGCAAGGGAGTCTCAATTTAGTTTAACTGCAAATTTCTCATCAAAAACTGAGGCAGAAAATTAAAAAAATAAATAAATAAAAATTTTAAAAAAGAGAAAAAAAAATAAAAAGAAACCAAAATAAAAACTAAGGAGGCAAGTGCTGAGAGAAAATAATTGCCAACCAAGAATTTTATATCCAGCAAGATTTTTTTTCAAAAGGGAGGGAGAGGGAAGTGGATGTGTCTCAAGTAATTGAGTTCCTACCTACCACATGGAAGGTCTCAGTGCCTCCTAAAGAAAATGAGCAAGACACTGAGCTGATGTGATGGGCTGGTATGGCAAGCTGACACAACAAGATGATGCAACGGGAGACACAAGAAGGAAAACATAATGAGAGACACAACAAAGCAGGGAGTAGAGGTAGCTCAAGCAATTAGGTACCTCCCTCCCACATGGGAGGTCCTGGGTTCAGTTCCCGGTGCCTCCTTAAAAAAAAAAAAAAAAAGGGAAGATGAGCACACAATGAACAGACACAGTGAAGGGATAGGGAGAAATAAATAAATCTTTTTTTAAAAAGGCGAGAGAGAGATTAAGATAGTCCCAGATAAACAAAAGCTGAAAGAGATTTTTACCACTAGACCTGTCTTACAAGCAATGCTAAGGGGAATGCTTCAGACTAAAGGGAAAGGACACAGACAGTGGATCAAAGTGGCATGAAGAAATAAAGACTTCTGGTAAAGGTAACCATTTGGGTAATTACAAGCACCAATATTATTGTATTGTATTTTTTATATGTAACTCCACTTCTTACTTCAAGAAGTGCTAAAATGCAAATGCATAAAAAGTAATGATAAATCTATGGTTTTGGAAAACAATGAATGAAGACATAATTTGTAACAAGTACAAAAAATAAGGTGGGAGGGTAAAGAGCTATAGGAATAGTGTTATGTGTGTGGAATTGAAGTTAATTTGGTATCAAATAAAAAATGATTGTTATATAATCAGAATGATATATTTTAAGTCAAAGGTAACCACAAAGAAAATATGTGAGAAATATATCTGGAAAGAAATGAGAGGGGACTCAATATGGAACAAAGCAAAAAAGTAAATATATAAGTACGTATTAACTGAAGAATTGAGGGTCAAAGAAGGTATAAAACTTGCAAGGACTAAATAGAAAAAATGGCAGAAGAAAGTCTTGCACTATTAGTAATTACTTTAAATGCTAATGGATTAAACTCTCCAGTCAAAAGGCAGAGATTGGCAGAATGGATACAAAAGCATGACCCAACTATATGCTCTTTACAAGGGCCCCACCTCAAATTCAAAGACACAAGCAGATGGAAAATGAAAGGATGGAAAAAATTTGCCATGCAAGCAGTAAACATAAGAGAGCTAGGAAATCTATACTAATATAAGGTAAAATAGACTTTAAGTAAAACACTGTTACAAAGGACAAAGATAGTTACATACCTGATAAATGGGTCAAATCAACAAGAAGACATAATTATATGTGCGTGTGACATCAGAGCCTCAAAATACATGAAGCAAATATTGACAGAAGGAGAAATAGATGGTTTAAAAGTAGGAGACTTTAATATATAGTAGGAGTCTTTAATGTTAGCAGAATGCTCTGGGTTCTGGGCTTCTAGGTTCTTGGCTATGTCGCATAAAAGAATTTACGGACATGCATTGAGTAGGCAAGGAGTAAAGAGTTTATTAAGAAACAAGAAAATTAGAGATCAGATAAATGCACAACCCGAGACATGGGTTGTGGACATGCTACAGGATGAGACGTACATGTGGGTCCCAGGTTAGGTCTTTTTAAAGCCTTTCTTCCTCCCCTTTCCTAATGTTGGGGAGGGGCCCCAGCTGGTTGTTGTTCTGATTGGGTGCCTTACAATCCCCACCTGTTAGCTCTCAAGGGCCCAATGAGGAGGCCTTTTGTTTGGAGGTATCTGGAACTTCCCCTTGACCCCAGAAAGAGTTCCAAATGGGGGAAGCGGGTGTGGCTCAATGGATAGAGCCCCCGTTTACCATGTGTGAGGCCCCGGGTTCCCTTCCCGGTGCTTCCTTGTGAGGGCAGGCCAGCCCACACGGCGCGGTGGGCTGATGCAGTGGGACCTCACAGCAAAGGGGAGATAAGCAGACACGGAGAAAACACACAGAGAATGGACACAGCAAGCACAAGCAGCAAGGGGGGCGGATAAATAAATAAATAAATAAATAAAAAATCTTCAAATGGGACCTCATGGCTTCTGGTTTTCTTAGTAACAAGGGATTTCCATGCAGGGTCTCACAGCCATGTTCTCTGCCGGATCTGCCGGGTCATCCCTCCTTTCCCTATGCTAACCTGCCTCATTTAACACACCACTTTCAATAATGGATAGACCATCTAGATAGAAGATCAGCAAGGAAATAGAAGACTTGAACGATACTCTAAACCAGCTAGACCTAACAGGCATCTTTAGGACACTTCGCCCAACAATGACAGAATACATGTTCTTCTCAAGTACATATGAATCATTCTCCAGGATAGACCATATCTTATGTCACAAAACAAGGCTCAAAAAATTCAAAAATATTGAAACATACAATGTATCTCCTCCGGCCACAATGGAATGAAGCTAGAAATCAGTAACAGAGGGAGAAATGGAAAATTCACAAATACGTGGAAATTAAACAACATACTCTTAAACAACAAATAGGTCAAAAAAGGAAATCCCAGGGGAAATTAGGAAAAATCTTGAGGTGAATGAAAGTGAAAACACAATATGCTGAAATTTATGGGATGTAACAAAGGCAGTGCTTTAAATGCTTACATTAAAAAAGAAGAAAGATCTCAAATCAGACACCTAACCTCAAAACTGGAGGAACTAGGAGAAAAAGAGCAAAATTAACAGAAGGAAAGAAATAACAAAGATTAGAGCAGAGATAAATGAAATAGAAAATTTAAAAACCAATGGAGAGAATTAACATAATGCAAAGAAAAAAAAATTAACAAACCCTTAGCTAACAAAGAGAAACAGAGAGGACACGAATAACTAAAATCAGAAATAAAAAAGGGACATTATTACTGACCCCATTACTGAAAAATTACGGTAGGAGGATATTATGAACAATTGTATGCCAACAAACTAGGTAACCTAGAAGAAATGGCCAGATTCCTAGAAACGCACAAACTATTTACACAGACTCAAGAAGAAACAGAAGTTACCCACAAAAAAATCAATAACTAGTAAAAATATTGAATCAGTAATCAAAAACCTCCCAACAAAGATAAGCCCAGTATCAGGGGTATTTTACCAACATTCCAAGAAGAGTTAACACCAATCCTGCTCAAACTGTTCCAAAAAATTGTAGAGGAGGAAACACTCACTAACTCATTAGTATGAGGCAAACATCACCCTCATACAAAGGCCAGATAAAGATACCACCAAAAAATATTCTTTTATGAATATAGATGCACAGATCCTCAACAAAAATACTAACAAACCAAATCCAACAGCACATTAAAATAATTATACACAATGTCAAAGTGGAATTTATCCCAGGTATGCAAGGGTAAGTCAACATAAGAAAATCAATTAATGTAATATACCATATTAACAGAATGAAGGAAATAAACTACATGATCATCTCAATTGATGCAGAAAAGGCATTTGACAAAATCCAGCACCCCTTCTTGATAAAAACATTTAGAATGGGAATAGCAGGAAACGTCCTCAACGTGATAAAGGGCATATATGAAGAGCGCAGAGCGAACATGATACTTAACGGTGAAAGAATGAAAGCTTTTCCTCTAACATGAGTAAGAAGACAAGGATGCCTACTGTCACCACTGTTATTCCACAGTGTACTAGGAATTCTAGACAGAGGAGTTAGGAAAGAAAAAGAAATAAAAGGCATCCAAATTGGAAAGGAAGAAGTAAAACTTTCCCTATTTGCAGATGAAATGATCCTAGCTACAGAAAATCCTGAAAAATCCACAACAAATCTCCTAGACCTAATAAATGAATTCAGCAAAAGAGCAGGGTACAAGATCAACACCCAAAAATCAGTAGTGTTTCTATACGCAAGCAATGAACAATCAGGACATGAAATCAAGATAATCAGTGCTAGTACCTTTATGTGGGATTCTGGATTGCTGCTGTCATATCTATGACAGACAATCTCAAAGGGAGAAATTCGGAGTCAGGGTTGGGGCTAGCTCAAAGAGAACCTCTCCCTTGCTCTTGATTCAGATCACCCCTTTTAGCATGAGAACTACCCCTTCCCTGCAGCTGAGACCTTCAATGGTCAGGATGTGGAATCTCTCTCCAAAGGTCCTTTCTGGCTTCTCTAGTAGGAAGGGCAGATTCTGGGTCATAGAAAATAAGAGACCAAAGAGCAGCATCATCAGAGGAAGGCAGACCTGAGTTAGAGAAAAGTAAAAGGATGACAACTCCAGGAGGACCCAGGAGAGGACACACCAGACAAGTTCTGACTATTCATGATCCAAAACCTCATCAGTGGTTCAGACTGGACAGGGGAAGTTGAGCTATTATAACCAGTGTAGGAATAAAACACCCAATTACTGGGAAGCATGGCAGAGGACGCTTTTCTCAAATGTTTTGGCAGAAGAGATAGAATAAGATTTTCTAAGTTAGATTCTTTGAGTTTGTGAGTTCTCCCTATGTAACGTCTTAGCATGAATGAAGTTTCTTATAAGGTTTGGGAATAGTAACATTACTCCCCCACTTAGAATTTTATATACTGTCCCATGACCCAGTGAAACTCCTTCTACTCTCAAGAGGACTATCCTGGAAGCACTCTGTCTTTGTCAGTATGTTTCTGTGAGGAGAGCATTAAATAAAAGGAAATACTGTGCTAAGACCTTTATCCCAAGACAGAACCCAGAGAACTCAGTCAGGCAAGGAAATCAGGAAGCTAGCACATCACATCCTACAGGAGACACAAAAATCACAAGGTAAGGTCTTTTAGTTTCCCAACTGCTAAAACTAATACAGCACAATGGGTTGGCTGCACAGCAGGAATTTATTGGCTCGTGGTTTCAGAGGCTAGAAGGCTTGCTTCTGCCCAGAGTCGGTATCAACTGGCTGGCCAGCAGTGTTTGGATTGCTAGGCTTTCCCATCACATGGCAATGCTCCTTTCTCTTCTAGGTTCTCTTGACTTCCAGCTTCTGGTTGCTTCCTGTGGCTTCTCTTTTTCGTATCCAATTCCCCTTGCTTATGAGGATTTCAGCCATATTGGATGAAGGCCCACCCTCTTTCAGTTTGGGCACAACTTAACTAATAATATCTTCAAAGGTCCTATTTCCAAATGGGTTCACACTCCCAGGAGCAAGAGTTGGGACCTAAACATGCCTTTTGTGAGGGGACATGATGCAATTTCTAAAACTTGGCTATGTCATAGGCTGGCATAACCTCAGGAGAAAAGCAATGAGGTTCACTTAAAGAATTTAGACCAGACCTACTTTAGCACACACCGGGGAAAAAATGGAGGTCAAACCAAATAGCTCTGGAATATGAATATATTTTTAGGAGTTCTTGTTTGAAAAACAAAATTCCCTGTTAGATCACTGAGAGAAAAGTGAAGTATCTGTCCCTATGGAGTTAAATATGGAGTGTAATTCTAAAACTCTTCTGTCTAGCAGTCCCCACATGTCAGCAAACTGCTGCCCTTCCAGCTAGTTGGGATGCTCCCAGCAACTAACCAAGAATCATCTGAGAGCTGTGAGAAGTCCTTCCAGACAGCTTTCTTAGAAAATGTCATTAAACTTGTTTCCATGAGCACCAAATTGTTTATTTTAAACAGATTTCCTATGGCCCCACACGTTTTTTAAATTTCTGGACTTCGTGTCTTATTTTGAAAGGCTGAGCAAAGTGATGTGATATGATAGAATAACAGGGTGAAGCTCATCCCAGTCATGCTGAGGACCAGGAAATTGCAGAAGTACGAAGAGTACTCACTGTGAGAGTTTACAAGGGAGGTGTGTCTGGGCGTGTGGTGGGAATCATAAGAACAGAATAATTTAAAGGTTTTTTAAAGAACAGAATAATCTTAAGAGAGAACATAAGTAGAATGAAGTGAAAAATTAAAATTTAAAACAACTCAGTGGTGCTAGATTTTAACATCAAGGGACCAATCTGCTCTTTTGGGTTTCCACGTGGTTGAAACGTCCTGCCTCCTTTGAGATTTGGTATACATTTACAGACTCTGCTGCACTGGTTCCCAACCCTTGCTGCACATCGGGATCACTAGAGAAGCTTAAAAAGCTATTGATGCTGCGTCTCCGAGAGATTCCGATTTAATTGGTCTGGAGCACAGCTGGGGCATCAGCTGATTTTAAAGCTCCCCGGCTGATTGTAATATGCAGCAAAGTTTAGAACAAGGACTCAACTGCTTTGCTACTCAGTGTGGTCTGAGGACCAGCATCCTGGGCTTCAGCTGGGAGCTTGTGAGACCTGCAAATCTCAGGCAACACCTGAATCCACAGAAGCAGAATCTGCATTTTATTAAGATCCCCAGCAGATTCATATGCACATTACTTTTGAGAAGGGCTGCTCGAGTTTTCTGAATTCTCCTTCCACTCTGTAGAGCAGCTCTAACATCACCTGGAGTGCCTTTAAAAAATACTCAGGCCTGGGCCCTACCTCCAGAGATTCTGATTTAATTGGTCTGAAGTGTGGCCCAGGCATGAATTTTTTAAAATCTACCCAGGGAATTTATATAAACTCAGGTCTGGGAGCCACTGCTGTAGAAAGACCTTTTTCTTCTTTTAACTTAATAGGCCCTGGGATAAAGTGACCATTTCTGTTAAAATTTAGATTCCCTGGGAGGAACCTGGGAGCCTATTTTGCGTGTGTGTGCGCGCGCGCGTGTGTGTGTGTGTGTGTGTGTGTGTGTGTGTGTGTTGGCTATCAAGCTGTAATGTGCAAAAGAAACAACTTGAGTTGGTTATTAAAAATGCAGATTCCCAAAATCCTCAAGATTGAGGAATGAACAAACGTAAGGCGGGAATGCAACAATGGACCAAAGTGACTTATTATTATTGTAGTAACAGAAGAACTTGTAACATTGATATAAAGATAGTGGTTACCAAAGGTTCTCAGTGGAGGGGAAGGAAATAATTGGTGAAACACGGGGCATTTTTAGGGCATTGGAATTGTTCTGCATGATATTTGCAATAACAGATACAGGCCATTATACATTTTGTCAAAACCTACAAAACTGTACAAAGTGTAAACCATCATGTATAGTATAGACCATGGTTAGTAGCAATACTTCAGTATGTGTTCATCAAGTGTAACAAATGTATCACACTAATGAAAGATGTTGTTAATAGGGGGAAATGTGAGAGGAGAGGGTGGGATATATGGGAACCCACCATACTTTCGATATAACTCTTCTGTAATCTAAAACTTCTTTAAAAATAAAGTTTTAAAAAATGCAGACTCTCAGCATCTCAACTTCAGAGAATTTCCTTTGGTAAGTCTGGAATTGGATCAGTATCTTCCCTTTTTACAAGCCCCACTTGGGAATCTGATGTACACGGTCCTTTTACCACAGTTTGAAAGTCACTGCTTGAGTGTGACAAAAGAATCGAGCCTAGACTTTGATGGGGGTGGGAAGAGAAAGGAGAGCATGCAAAGGCCCAGAGTGCTGGGTGAGAGAGAGCAGAAAGAAGCCATGTAGGTGAAGGAAAAGATGAAGGTCCAATAGTTAGTGGTAACAGGCTGATCATGTTCGTTCATACTCTGTAACAAATGTTCCACAACAATGTAAGGTGTTGGTGGAGGGGTGATGTTGTGAATCCTGCACATTATGCCCAATTATTTTGTAAGCTCACAGCTTCTCTAATAAAAAGAAATTAAAAATACAGAAATCAAAGATGGAGGTCCAAAGGTTGCTGAAAAGCAAAAGATGCTGCTGAATGGCACAACTCTCAGGAACAAGCGGTGAAGACCAAGCCCTGCCCATACCAGGCTGCGTCTTGTTACATTGACTGCCAGCTGTCCAAGGAGCAGCAGTGTGTGCAGCCCCAGTGAGCACCGTCTTAGAAGACCTGAGAGAGGCCGACCTTTTAGGCTTTTAATCACTGCTTCCCAGGGCTCCTGACATCTTCTCTCCCCTCTTTGACACTTCAGATTAAGAATTAGAAGAAACAGAACTCAACTGAAAGAACACTATTCAAAACTTTCAATCTATAAGTGCACCTTGCCTTCTAGAAGAGAAGTATGCCAAAATGGGACATAGGATATTTGTAAATCAAATATTTTATATCACTACCAAAGGGGAAAGGGGCTTGAAATGTAAACGAACCCCCTTATAAGATCTGATTTTCTTAATGAAGGACACATTATATTCAATATTTGTAGTTCATAGAGTCATTATCTGATTAAATGAGAAAATGCATTTGAAGTATTAAGGCAGGCCCTGGCACATTAAAATAATCAAAAAATGTTAGATATTACTTTTACTATGATGATAGAATTTGAGCAACCTAAACCTAGGAAGACAGGGAAGGCTACTTATCTATACCTGCCCATCTTAGGGGTTATAACCAGCCCCAGGAAACTTAATGGGATTTATGTCTATTATAAAAGAGCTTGCAGATGGGAACATTGGCAGGCAAAGCCACAATCTGTCAATGATTGATCAAATGAGAACTCTGGAGAAGGTCAGAGTGAGTAGAGCAGAAAGTTCCAGACTCCTGTCTCCAGCATTGGTAAGGGGCAAATCTCCAGCAGTGATTTTTTTTTCCGTATCAAATCTGTTCATTAACCATTTGGTGTCATACAATGAGGGCTTACTATGTAAAGACAGAGGCTTAAATCTCATTTAATTTCTGCATTATATTGCATGTATCTCTATGCATGCCCGCCGATGCTGGTGTGTGTTTAGGTTCTTTCTGATCTAGCTAGTAATTGTGGGATAGGACTTTTTCCCTTCATTCTTAGCCATGGGGCTGTGTTTCAGGTCAGAGGCCCCATTGCACTCGCTGTCCCAGTGGGTCTTCGCAATGCAGAGGCTGGCATTTGGTGGGGATTTGCACCCAGAGTAGGATCACATTTTGACATCAGCAGAGCCTGGAAAACCAGCCCACGATTGTCTGGAGCACTTAAGGAAATGAAATCCCAGCAGGAAGGCTTCTGATTTTCCTTCTTAATTAGCTTCCTCCATTCCTTGGGGCATTTGTTCCCAGAGCTGGATCCCACCCCATAAACTTTCTTTGCCGCAGCTCACTGGTATTAAGCAAATACCTGAGAGAAACTGCTCATGTCTTTAGGAGGCTTTTTGCAGTCCACAGCAGGGCCACTGGCTGGCCAGCTTCTGCTAATGCTAATTGGAGTGCTTGTGCCTCACTTGCTGTCTGGAGGAGGATTTGCACAGCGCTGCTCTGCCTCCACGGGGCTCCTGCCACCAGAGTGCTCAGAGCACTTGTGTAATTTATTCCTAACAAGTCTACCAAGGGATCAGCAGGCATTTATTCATACAAATTGAAGGGTTTCTTTTCCCAGGATATCTAGGTATTCTGAAATGGATAGGTCAAAGGACAAACCAAAAAAA
>JAQZBX010024902.1:0-10437 GCA_029593785.1 Cabassous unicinctus
CATGTCACTAAATTGGGAGTTCATTGAGCACTGGGACCATGTCTGATTGACTCTCATGTTCCCTGGACAGTGCCTGGTACATAGTCAGTGCTCAGTCAGTGTTTATTGGTTGAGGAATGAATGGCTGAATAAGTGAATGAGTGAGTGACCAACTGAACAAATAAATGCATAGGCAAGTGAGGAAGTAAGAATTAGTGATGGATGGATGAATGGATGGATGGATGGATGGGGTAGATGGGTGAGTGGATGAGTGAGTGAGCATATGAAGAGACCTCTCCTTCTACTACCTCTAGGCCAATCATACTCCAGGACTCAACAGACTGCCTGTCCCCCACTGAGGCCAGCATCGCTCCCAATGCTCTGTTTTCACAGGCATGTGACACCAGCCTGCAGACCCTCCCTCCATTGAACCAATGAGGACTGAGGTTACACAGCAGAAGGCAGAGCCCTGGCCTGGGGTCCTGAGACTCAAGTGCAAGTCTCTGTCTTGGATTTGCTGTGTGACCCTGGGAGAGTTCCATTCCTCTCTGGCCTCTGTATCTTCACCAGTGAGAGAGAGTCACCCAAGAGGACTGCTGCTGCCCTAAGAACCAGCAGATCTGATTCCTCTTGAGGGTAGAGGGAGGTGAGGCCCACTCTTTTCTCCCTCCCCCTGCCCAGGTCCTGCATAGCCATCTCTCTGCACCTGCTGCTCCCATGCCAGGTATTTCTTTGTCTCTGGACATGCTCATCCACCTCTGACTGGTCTGGGCTCCTCTGAGAACAAGACCCCACTGAGTTCCTATGGAGAGGTGCCACCCAGGTCATGCTCCAAGGAAAGTGCCTCCTGTAACTGTCAGCTCCTTCAGGGCCTGCTCAGCTGCAGAACACAGCCTTGCCTGAGGTCACAGCCTGGGAGAAGGGAGAGTAGCCAGTGCTCAGAAGCAGAGCAAAGGTGGGGGGACATTAAGGCCCAGCTATGACATCTCCCTGATGACCAGCACTTGCTCCAGAACTCCCACCACTTGGCTAAGGCTTTGCCTGGCCTGTGTCAACACTTGCTTCTTCCTCCCCCTCGCAGGGGCTGATCCCTAAGGAACATCTTACACCCCAGAGTTCACTTCCCGAGAACACAACCTACAATAGTTCCCTCCACTCAGTCTTCCAGGGTCTCCTGCAGCTGGTCCCCTTCCATACGCATCCGTGAAGACCTTGCTTGGGGGCTTGAGGGCCCAGAGGAACCAAGATGTGGTCCCCAGAAGCTCCTGGTCCTGGGCTGTCCCCTCCCCATGCTCCCCCACCTTGTCCTTCTCCATCAGGCTCTCTCCCTGGCTCCTCAGCCCTCTGTGACCCTCCAGCCCCAAACCTCACCCCCCTCCCAGGAAGCCACATGGCAAGAGCAGCTTGGCCAGGCACCCTTAGAGGCCCGGGAGAGCCATCCATTTAGAGCTGAATGGAGACATATGGGCACCCCAGGAGGCTCATAATTTTGCACCCTTCAAACCATACTCTTTAAATATGGTACCTCATTTATTTTGTGGGCACAGAGAGGAAGATATTTTCTAGTAAAAAAAACCAAATACCTCTTTATTTGTGATTAAAATGAGAGCTTTGGTACATGCTCTGAATGTAACATAACATTTTAATTTATTTGGAATCATCTTTCAGTTCATGATTTTTCATGAGCAACGTAAGTCATCATATTCTCTAAAAATGTTAAGATAATAGTTATAAAGTCTCATTCAAAATATGTTTAAAAGTCTTCTTTCTGGCTTTCCTGTTACTAGAACATATGCTTGCTGTGACTCTTATTTTCTCTTCTGTTTCCTTTGTGTGGTTTTCCAAACCAGACAGCTTTTTGGGAGGTCCATAAAAGGGTGTACGTTTTCAATTATATAATAAATCTCTTGCTCCCAGGAAACAGTTCTACATGGGGGCGGTCTTTGGTTTCAGAATTTCAAGGTTGATTTCCTGAGACTGGCAGCTGGCAAGCCTCAAGTTTGGGTTCTGTACGAGCTGCTCATGCAAGTTGCAAAAATACCCAATTAGGGAAACAGATCAGAGGTGGCCTCTCAAAATGTCCGCTTGAGGGCGCTGCTTCCTCTGGTGGTAAGGGAACCAGCTTTGTAGGCGTCCTGTGGTAACCTGAGTCACCCGCTCCCCATTCACAGTAAATCCCAGCGATTTCTCAGCGCCCCGTACAGAGCAGCAGAGCTGGCCCGACGTTGCGTCGGCTCAAGTCCTCTTTAGACCCCTCCTAAGCCTGACCCTGGGGGCAGGTTCCACCTGGTCCCACCACCGTGGATCCCCCAGGCTGGAGGGCAGAGCAAGCTGGGACGCCGTCGGGGAGTTTGCCGGACACAGGAGCAGGACAGGGATGCTGGACTCAGAGGAGCGGGACACCTGGGAAGACTTCCTGGGGGTGGGTGAGCCTGACGGGGGCCCGCCGGGCCTCACATGAAGGTCCAGAAGTCCCGGGCCCCTGCCGCTGGCTGGGCGTGGCGACCCGGCCCCGTGAAGAGAGACGCCTCCTGGCGAAACGTGGCCACCGTGAAGCTGGGGCCAGGGCCCCCCTGAGGGTCCCGGGTCTTGTGGTCACAGCTGAAGCAGCAGAGGACACAGGTGATGGCCAGGGTCACCACGAACAGCACCATCACCACCCCGATCACGGCCGCCTCCATGGCCCTGCGAGCTGAGCCGCTGAGCCACCTCGCCTGGCCTCAGAGCCTTAGCTCCCCATCGGAAACGGGGGTCTGGGTGATCAGGGGGCCCTGTGCGCCTTGGGCCACTGTCCCTGTGGTCTTGGCAGGAGACCCTGGTCTGAGGCCCTGGGTCGTGCCTGCCCTGGGCTGCTGGGACCCCTGCGCGGCCCTACTCCGATCTCTGATGCCCTTTGTTTTCTAAGCCTGGAGCCAGGCTTCCAGCAGCTGTGGTCACCTCCGCTGGCAGCTTCTAGAAGAAGTGCTGATCCGAAAGATGTGAGGATAAGACTCCCTGGACACGGAAGAGTCGGGGGAGGAGAGGGCAGATGACTTTGCTCAGAGGGAACCTTGCCAACCCCGACTCTCTGGGACGCCTACATTGTACACTCGGGCAAAAGACACGCTACCCCCCTCCTGTGGCTGCAGAATGAGCCTGGCTCCTCCTGGAGGGCCCTCGGGCCAGTCCTTGAATCAGCCTGTTCTGCTGCCTCACAAGCCCCTGGCCCTGTGCTGGATAGGAACGGAGACGGGGAGAAAGGCAAGCGGCGGGGGGCGCAAAGAGGGGCCAGGGAACACCAGCTAGGATACCACGAGAGCCGTGGGGGCTTGTGGCAGGGGCTTTCATTTGGCCTCCTTCCCGAATGGGGGAGGAAGACTACAGTGAAGCAGTGCGGGGCGTGCTCTGGGGCCCCGGAGAAGTCCTCTTCCACGCCAGCACCCCCGCCCCAGCCCTCCTCGCCGCCTCCCCATGCCCCCACTCACTCTCAGGTGTCAAGACTTACCTTGGCCTCCTGGTCCTGTGGCAGCCTCAGGGGGCACACCATGACACGCTCATCCTGGGGTGCTGAGCTTTGTGTCCTGCTTGGGACTAGGCTCCGAGATGTCTAAGCAGCTGTGAGTACTTCCTGAATCCCTTCCTCCAATTGTGAGTGAGGGCCCAGGACCCGCACAGCCGCCTGCCGCCCCCTTGTCCTCACCCCAGCCCCCACGCACTCCTCATATCACTTCGGCCTTGCCTCCTGCCAGGCCTCCCGCTCGGCCTGGTCAGGGAGGTGAGCCAGGCCCAGGCCACTGAGTAAGTCTGGATTATTAGCTCCACTTTACTGACACCTGAAAAGTGGAATAGTGAGAAACAATGTCAGATAGTGGGCACAGCCAGGCATTGACTTGTATAATCTTCCCTGCAGCTGTGTGAAGTGATATTGTCCCCATTTTACAGATAGAGACACTGAGAGTCATAGAGGCTAAATGACCTTGCGGTCCACTGCTAAGTAATGATAACCAGTTCACGCATAATGGGAGTGGGAGTGTTTGGAGCAAATGATGCCCTGTCCAACTCTCACTCTTTTCCTTTTCCAAGAGGATTGGAATATCTGGCTCTGGGCTCCTCCTCCGTGTAGGCAGAGGAGACCTGTGGGCATGCTCCGGGCTGTGACAGGAAGCTGGACAATTTGGATTCTTTTTCTGACCAGGCTTTGTTTGAACTGGGGCAATGACAAGCAGAAAGAAATCTGTAGCTTGAGATTTCAGATTGAATTAACAAGAACACTAGTTAATTCAAGAGATAGAGGGCACTAGCAGGCCTGATTCCATCTTGGTTATTTGTTCCTCTGACTTTTTCTTATTTTCCTTAGCTTGTTCTTTTTGGGGGGTGGGTATTTAGTGGTCGGCCACTTACAGGAGGTATGAGTAGGTCAGCGTTTCTAAACTGGAGTAAAAGACGATGACTGGATCTTGATATCTTCCGTCTTGGATAGGTTTCCTTTTCAGCTTCTGAGATTTGTGGACCTCCCTTATCCTGTAAAATAGGTACTCTGTTTCATCCTGATAATGGGCATTGGGTATCTGAATGGCCGCTGTGCAGCAACGAGATGAGCCCGCGTGCTACAGTGAGGCCAAGCACAGCCTGGTTAGAGGAGCTCAGGGGTCTTTGTGGCCCTCACACTGGCAGTCTGCAACATGGAAATAACCAAAATGAGCTGGCAAGCCCAGGGCACAAAGAGTAACATTGATAAAAGTAGATAAAGTTTACATACCGCTCCAAAGGGCACAGATCCGCCCAGCTCATGACCCTCACCCCAAATCATCCCCAAAACAACCCACATTCCATGGTGAGGCGCAGCGGCATAATCAGTAGAGTTGGGAAGAGCAAGGCCAACCGTAGATGTTTGCCCGTTATTCTGAGATGTTTGTCATTAAGGGGCTTCTTCTCTTCTTGTTATGACTTTTGTCACCCTGATATACACCCCTGCCCATGGGCCCCAGATGGAACAGGGCACCCAAAGATACGTACCGCTCAGATACTTATGTGTCCTCCCAGCATCCGTCCTCAGCTGAGGACATCATCCACATCACACATGTCCCACTTACATGAACAAGGGAAAAGATGAGGGCAGACATCCTAAAACAGTCTGCAGGTCCTCAAAGAGGCTCCAGGCCCCCCTTAGGAAATGCAGGCAGGCAGAGGCTGGGCCAGGGAAGCTCCAGGCCAGCTGCCTGCCAATCGTTCCATGTTTCCCACCTGTCAGACTCCCCTGACACCAAGGGGATGTGGCAGGAGCAGGAACACCCTCAAAGAGGCCCCAGAAGCCCAGAGGCCTGCCTCCTAGCCCTTGCAGGGCCCCTCTACTATAGTGGGTGTCTCTCAAACCCCAACCTTCTGGCAGTGGCTATTCCAACCCAATCATAGTAACTTTTCCAGAGAGTGTGAGGCTCTGAGAATCCCTCCTGACACCCTTCCCAAGCATCTGTTAGGTGAGCTGGTTCTGTGCTGAGAGGCAGGGAACCCTTGAGGAGTTCTCAGGCCTGTGAGGGCAGGAACCCTCAAGTCCTGCCATAGATCTCTGGGGAAAGAGATAGGGTGTGGTCAGTTCTCCAACAGAGGTACAAAAAAAAAAAAAAAAATTAGGTTGGATCAACGACTTCTTCCTGGGCATAGGCGCAGGGCATGTTCTAGAGCCATGGGGTTAGGACAGAAGGTGCAAAGGGGTAGTCCAATGAGGCAAGCAGAGCCAGAGGCATGGACAGTCCCAGCGCAATGAGGAGTTTAGGCAGATCCCTCAGCCGCAGTGTGGAGACCCTTCAGAAGAAGCAGGCTGGGGCTGGGCAGCCCCTTCAGCAGGAATCCAGGCTGCGGGATGAGGTCCAAGGCAGGGCGGAGCACGGGGATGGAGGAGGGAGGTGGATTTGAAGGACAGTGCAGAGGAAAAATCAACAATACGTGGTGACCTATGATCCATTTTCCCAGCCCAGAGATCTAGCGTGGCCATGAGTCTGAATTGGCCTCCCTCTCCCCCTCACTCCTCCTCAGCCCTCACAAAGAATCCACCGGGAAACAGAAAGGAAACAGGACGTTCTGTTCCAGTGAGTCACCAGGCCCCTGACTTTCCAGCCTCTTCTCGAGCCTGTCCCCACTGCCTCGCCTGGCCCCCACACCTTACCTCCCTCCACCTCCCACCCCAGTTCACAGGCCGAAGGCCTCAGAACGAGATCTTTTTCCTCTGTGGAATTCCACCAGCCACTCCTGAGGCATTTGCGAACGTGCCTCTGGGCTTTGGCGAGAAGTTGCTGTTATCCATCCCGTTTTAGGGAAGAGGAAGCTGAGATCCAGAGGAGGCAAGTACTCAAGGTCACCCAGCAAGTTTCACAGAGAGCTCTCCCCAGCAGCCCCTCCTCCAGTTTAAAGAACTCCACCCCCTCCTTCCCATCCCCACCACTAGACACAGGCACCATGGCACACACTGGCTGGAGACTCAAGGCTTGGCTAAGAAACCTGGACCCAGTTACCAAGGAAACACTGAATTCAACACAGACCTCCAGGTAGGGCTTCCGCAGGTCCCAGAGCACAATCTGGTGCCATGGTGGGGGGCTAAGAGGAGCACTGGTGACAGAGCCCTGGGTGGCTGGTTGGGGCAGCCTCCATCTCCACGGGTCTGCAGAGGGTTCTCTGTGCAGGGCTGCGTGTGAACACCGAATCCTCTCTCGGCTCAGGCTGGGTGCCCTCCTCATGGGGACTTTCCATGGAGCACTGAAGAACCCACCTGGTTTTCCCCACTCCACAGCCAGCCCCCAAGCCCCAGGCAGAAGCAGCAGTCTCCAGGCATCTCTTCCCACCAGACAGGGAAGGTCCCCGGGCAGGGTGGACACAGTCCTGGAGCCTCCCACGAGCTCCCTCCCACTCACATTGCAATCAAGAGCCTCTGCACAAAAGCTCAGAAATTTTTATTTTCTCGTATTAAGGCACCAATCAAGTGGCTCTGCACCCTATACTGCCTTCTCCAAACCAAAAAGGCATTCCCAGGACCTCTCCCAGCTATCCCCACAGGCCAGAGGAGGAAGTCAAAAGTTGAGCACTTCACAGCAAGCACTTTCCATGCACGTGTGCATTGTGAGAGCTGCTGTGCTGAACGGGCTCTGCCGCCACATCCTCGCCCGTGCCAGCTGGGAGTTACAGGTGGGGCATGCAGCCCCAAAGGATCACCCCTGCTCTCCGCACATCTTCAGGGGCCCCCAGCACCACGCGAGGGGTTCCTCTTCTCTGCCTCTGTAGGACACTGGGACATGGTATACAAACAAAGCCTGAGCGGGAACCACGTCCCAGGACCCAGCTTTCACTGCAGAGACACATCCTTCTGCACCCAAAGTTCCGGGGCCACTCGTCCTGGCGGCAGCAGGGCAGGCAGCAGCCACTGTCCACAGGTGTCAGCGGCGGCCCCGGTGGGGGTGGTGGTGGTGGTGGTGGTGGTGGTGGTGGAGGCCGGCATGGGGCATGCGAGACAAGTGGCCGGGGTGGTGGGGCCGGTGAAGGTGTCCCCGCTGGGGCCAGGGCCAGGCCAAGCGGACTCGGGTTCTCCGTGCAGCCTGCCGGTTCCTCTCCACGTCATGGTCCTGCTGTCCGTGGTGAAGGCAGGTGGCCAGCAGCAGCAGCAGCAGGAGAACGGCCACTGCGGCGCCTGTGACCAAGCCCACTAGGGTCGTGCCCCCCAGGAGGCCGAGCATCTGAGAGCTGGATGGTCCCTCTCCGTCTTGGTGGCTTCTTGCGGCGTCTTACTGCTTCCTCCCCTTCAGCGGCCTCCGCTGCTCAGCCCTCACAGTCACTGAACTTTGTTGTCTCAGTTTCCGCGGGCTGGAGAGTGGCCAGGGAATGTGGGCGCAGCCTGTTTGGGCTGGAGCTGCTGGCCAAAGAGCCAGGCCAGGCGGCTGTTAACTGTGGGGAGGGCGGCAGGGAGGAGGGGCCGGCAGGGGAGCTGGGGGGGGCGGTTGGAGAAGAGCACTGAGTCTGGAGATTAGAGATCTGGGCCCCCTTCACCCCCGCCGCCTGGCTGAGTGACCCCTTCTCCTCTCTGGGCCTCAGTTCTCTCTTCTTTTAGAGGCAGAATGGCCCAGCAATGAAGAGCGTGGTTTCTAGAACTGCACAACTCGCTCCTAGTTCTGTCCACAAGTTACTTAACCTTTCTGTGCCTCAGTTTCCTCATCGGTAAAATGGCTAATAATAGTACTGCCAGAGAAAAAACTACACCAGACAATGTGAAACAGGCGAGAATGACTTTATTCAGGGGCTGCTACTACAGGGGAGAGACAGAAGAACCCAACTCCATCACAACAAAGGACAGCCAGCTTTTTAAGGGCTGGGAGGGGGTGAGAGGGAAAGCCCTGGACCATCACTCGGGTGGGTGAGGGATCTCCTGAGGTCCACTTGGTCGGGAATGTTTTCCTTTGCGGTAGTTAGGTCAGCTGGGTCTGTAAGGGCCGGGAGAGAGGAGGAGGGAGATAAGGAGCTGCCTAGTTAGGAGCCTCTCCGGCGCCTGGGTAGATGGGATAAGGGAGAGGGGCAGGGGAGGGCTGGGCCGGAGGTCGGGCGTGAGTTTAAAGAATAGAATAGTTAGGGTCTGAGAGTGTCTTTTTTCCCTTTTTATTTCCCTCTGCAGCCCCAATGCTGCAAGATTAATTTCAAGGTGGTCAGGATGGGGTGGGAGCAGGTAGGGGCACCCAAGGAGCAAGGCTGGCACCTGGGTCAAGAGAAAGGAAACCAGGGTTGGCCAGTGCCTACCTCGCAGGCTCTGGGGAGGGTTAGATGAGATAATACGTAGGAAGCACTGACCCAGTTCCTGGCACGTGTTTGCCACTGATGTTGTTGCAATGGGGTCTGGGCTAGAGACCCTGGGAGACCTGGTCATCCATCTAAGAGTCAGCGATTCTGTGTCCTGAGGTCCACGGAGTCCTCCAGGATTGGGTCATGTTCTGTCTAATTGATTATCACTTCAGGAGCTCAGTAGGACACGGCGAGCAGACACTCTTCATCCAGGGAGGCTTAACAACTGCTTCGAAGTCCTTGGTCCTGCTGGGTCTGGGAGGCCCAGGGGCTGGGTGTCAGCCCGTGGTGTGGAGGGAGGCAGGGAGGAGGCCGCCAAGCTAAGGTCTTTGAGCTCAGCAAGGCCAGGCCCCAGTCCCAGCCTCCTGGCACTCCGTTCAGCAGCCTCAACTGGCCATAAATGGCAGGCTCCTTGCTCCTTCCTACCCTCTCTGCCCAGCAGCCGTGACACACCATTCCTGCCTGGGAGGGAATTTACAGAGAACCAGAGTGGGTGGGACCTCAGCAGTCACCCACTGCCCTTCCCCCTGCTAGTCCCCAATGCCTTCCGCTCATTATAGACAAGCCCGCGTCCAGGCTGCTCGCCTGCTCAGGGCCCGGCGTGCAGGGCCTCCCTGGGCAGCTCTTGCTGCTGTGAACTCGCTGGGCAGTGCTCTAAGCAATTCCCCAAAGCCCCAGCTCTGCCCCTGAGGCCCCAGCTCCTCCCTCCAGGCTTCTTCCTGGGTGGGTGCCCCTCCCTATGCCACCTGGAGGGATGTTTACAGAGCCAGGGGCTCTCTCAGTTCCTACAGCAACTCCACCGTGTGACCTTGGTAAGCCCTTTCCCCTGAGTGAGCCTGTTTTCTGTTCTTTAAAAGTTTCCGGGCAACAAAAAAGACAAAAAAGAAAAAAGAAAAAAAAAAAAAAAAAAAAAAAAAAAAAAAAGTCTCCGGGCAAGAGGTGACTGCCAGGAACCCTTCCCTCTCTGACAGTATAGGATCACATGACCTCAATCCCAGACTAAGTTCGCTCAGCGAGGCCTCAAACCCTTAGTGAAAACCTCTGGATGAAAGAAGTGAACATTCCCTTCAACTAAATTGGGCTCAGGGGGCAGCAGGTCTAATGAATCCTGAGGCTTCTCTAGGGGAAGCCACTTGAACTTCTAATGATGCTGAAGAGAGAACTCCCTCCTGCAGCTTTCTGGGGCACAGGGAGGCCAGCTCCCTTCCCTAGGGGGCTGTTAAGAAGGGAAGTCTGTAATAATGAGGAGGAGGAAGGTAAACAGGCAACTTTCTCCTTCTTTGGAACTTCTCTGAGGAGATTCCCACTCCACACTGGCTCCAGGAGGGTGGGGCAGGACCCTGCAACCTGCAGGCTTGCAGACCTTCAGTCGGCGCAAGGGCTCTTGGAAATATGGCTTGCAGAGAGATGGGGAAACTGAGGCCAGAGAAAGGAAGGGACTTGTCCAAGGCCCCCCAGTTTGGTGGGCTGTTCGATACAGCAGATAAGCACTAGAGCACTGTCCACAGAGCAATAGGCTGAGAGCAGCTGGGGACCCCTTCCACTGAGATAAGAGGGAAGAGGGTGTGGGGGTGTGAATAAGCCTAGGGGAGCGCCTCCCCTAACACACACACACACACACACACACACACAGAGCATCTATTTTCTTAGGTACAGGTTCACTCC